>VZRH01002009.1:532381-565949 GCA_013397555.1 Urocynchramus pylzowi
CAGTGCGGGGTGCGGGTCTGTCAGTGCGGGGTGGGGGTCTGTCAGTGCGGAGTGGGGGTCTGTCAGTGCGGGGTGCGGGTCTGTCAGTGCGGGGTGGGGGTCTGTCAGTGCGGAGTGGGGGTCTGTCAGTGCGGGGTGCGGGTCTGTCAGTGCGGGGTGGGGGTCTGTCAGTGCGGAGTGGGGGTCTGTCAGTGCGGGGTGCGGGTCTGTCAGTGCGGGGTGGGGGTCTGTCAGTGCGGAGTGGGGGTCTGTCAGTGCGGGGTGCGGGTCTGTCAGTGCGGGGTGGGGGTCTGTCAGTGCGGAGTGGGGGTCTGTAAGTGCGGGGCGCGGGTCCGTCAGTGCAGGGTGCGGGCGGGAAGCGCTGAGGGCGCTGGCTCAGCGCGGGGCTGCCGGCCAAGGGCTGCGGGCTCAGGTCGCCGGCGGCTCCCGGCCCGCAGCTCTCAGACACCCGCTGGGGCAGCGCCCGTGGACGGAACCGCTCCGCTGAGGAGGAGAGGAGGAGGAGGAGGCTGGGCCCCGGAGCCCAGCGGAGGTGGAGCTAGTAGCTCTCCGGTCCCTGGCGCATCCCGGGACTACCGCTCCCGGGACAACGGTGTTCTGTGGCGGCTGTGACCCACTAAGGCGACAGGAAAGCTCCCGACATGTTCACCGATGAATCGGTTGAGTTGATACCACGTTATTTCAGAATCACCGACTCGTGAATTACAAAAAGACCGCAAGGCTCATAGACTGAGCCGTTCGTGCATCTGTATCGTGCGTCCCAAAACGCATTTTGACGTGTTCTCTGTTTGTACCGTTGCTCTTTCTTCAGAACCGGACCACCCGTCCCTGCTCCCAAAGACACAGATCAGGCTGCATAATTTCTGTTGGGTCTGTAGGTCCAAATTGTGGAGTAGGAGCTGGGGGAATGCCTGTGTCCCACTGGAGGAGGGAGCCCTTTTGTGTTCAGTCGGGCCGCTCCGGGTTTGGGGGTTACCTGGAGGAGCGTTGATCCAGCAGCCTCGTCCCGGCTGGCGGCGCTCCCCGGTACAGCCCGCGCTTGTCTCCCGCGGACCGCCCGGGACTCCGGGGAGCAGCGTCAGCCGGAGCGGCCACGGCGTGGTCTGCGCTGGCCTTGCGCCTTGGCACAACACAGAACTCCCCCCCTCTCCTAGTGGGAGCTATTTAGTTCAGACGCAAGACGGTGAGAAATCAGTTGCTGGAGTCTGTATGACTGAAACTAATCTCCTAACAGAGACCTTGCAGGGCAAATGGCCTGCTGTCAGAAAGCTGGAAGCATAACATTTTATTTTTCTGTTTACTGACATAAATTATGAAGAATGTTAGAAATTTGAGTAGGACCTTAATTAATTAAGGTATGCTAATTTATAGTAAACTTTCCATTTAAAGTGAGTCACCCTTCTCAGCTTCTAAGTCATCCAGTAAACAGAACTTTCAGACATTATCTATGTGGAATATATTTTATTATTTCAGCACTAATTGCACCTTACAACTTCTAATGGTTGCCAATTACATGAAAAACAGGTGTTCTGTGTAATTTAATAATCAATAGAGTTGCCAAATGAGACAAATAATTATTTAATACCTTCATCACACAGAATAGCATATATGAAGCTATGAAACAGCTGAGAAACAAAGTAGTGACTCTGTCTAGTTTATTGGCTTAATAAATACCTATCTCACAAGGGTATTTAACTAAGAGTGTTGATATCAAGCTGTGCAGTGGTCAAATAGCTGTTTTGACCAGACTTAATCACGTGCAGTGCAGGTTATTGCAGGCTCTGTGCTGAACTTTGTTAAAGTACGTATATTAAAGTCTGGGCAAAAAACCCTCCTAATTAAAATAGAACCTAGGAACAGTGATAAAAATATTAAAAGCTGGAAAGATTAAAAATAAGTGGCAAAGAATATAAGTGATAAGATTTAAAGAGTTATACATTGATAAACAAAATGTCAAATGGTATATATGTATTGTCAATAACTTAATAGGAATGAATTTTTGATTGCTTCAAGTGAGAAAAACCCAGATATGATTTATACCAGTTGGTAGATAAAGACACTGAACTGTACAGCTGTAGCTGTATAGAAAAGGAAGATGTGTTTCATAATTTGGGGTAGGGTTTTTCTGAACTTTAACTCAGTGTAAATAGCTGGCCATCCTCCATTTTCATACTTCTACTGAGACTCCTGGCACTCATCAAACCATTTCCAGTTTAGGCTGGAAAAGATCTCTTAGAACATTGAGACCACCTCAATCCAGGTTAATCCAGCACTGCCAGGCCCACCATTGAGACATGTCCCTCAGTGCCACATCTACAGTTCTTTTAATTCTCCCAGGGATGGTGATTCAGCCACTTCCTTGGGCAGCCTGTTCCAAAGCTCAGCAATGCTTTCAATAAAGACATTTCTCCAAATATCCAAAAAACCTCCCCTGGCAAAACTTGAGTCCATTTCCTCTTTTGTTACTTGCAAGTAGAGACTAACCCCCACCTCATACAATCTTTTTTCAGGCAGTTGTAGAGAGTAGAGTTCTACTGTCCTCTTTCAGCCTCCTTTTCTCCAGGCTATCACCCAGGTCTCTCAGCTGCTCTTCATCAGACTTGTGTTCCAGACCCTTCATCAGCTCTGTTGCCCTTCTCTGATCTCGCCCCACCACCTCAGTGTCCTTCTTGTAGTGAGGGGCCCAAATGCACTGCACTCAGTAGTTAGCATTTGCAAGATTATTTATATTTAAACACACATGAGCAAAAGAGCTAGGGGACACATGTAACCGAGGGATGTATTTAAAATGGGTTGTTGGGTAGGCATTTTGTTTGCACTGGTGCATTTGCTTATTCCTTATCTGAGGAAAATGAAGGCTGCAAAGGAAAACTGTTAGAGGAGATTAATGAGTACACATCTGCCTTCTGAAGGGCTAATGAGCTGTGGTAACCTTTTAAGTTTCCAGAAGTTCATCATATTACAAACATACCTGTAAGAAATCTGTGTGGAATAAATAGTTTCTGATTTTGCAGATCTCAAAGAGTGTGTGATCCCTCTAGTGGGAAAATTGAAGTCAAGCAACACAGGATGCTAGTACTATTGCCTTAATTTTTTTTTTGTTTTTTTTTTTGAGATAATTCACTGTATTTTTCTAAGAAAAGGCCTAGGTAAAATAATTTTGCTTAGAAAGGGAAAAATATGTGCACAGTTTTCATTCCTTAGCTTTTTCTGGATTCTTTGTAGTAGGATTTTGAGAAAGAATTCAGAACAGAGCTACAGTGATAGTGTTACTGCCTTAAACTCTGGTCACAAGTCACATTAATTATGTGTGCAGTGTTTCCTCACAGTGAACTAAGGCTAGCATAAACCCACAACAAGCCACAGACTTTCTGTTTGCCCATCTTCTCTATTTTTATTCCTTCTAAGTCTGGATACATTTAACCCTGATGTGAGCTCGCACATGATGTGGGAATTTGGTCCCCCTGGACTGAAAGCCTTGAGCTGGATCGTGCTGCCAGTTCCATTCCCATCTGGTGTAGTGGCTGGGAGCTTGGTGCTGTGTGCTGAGGTGTCCCACCTTCCTGACAACTGCAATAAAGCTAGGGAGGAGAAAGGGATGTAAAGTGTAAAGTTCAACTTTCTTCAGGTGTTTACTTAGCACAGCTGAGGGGATAAAAATTTCACAATGAGTATACTGCTTAAGGAAGGCCAAGAAATAATCTTCTCACCCTTTTAATTGCAATACTTGAGAAGAGGCATAATTTTAAACGGTGGAAAAATAAATATAGTACAGACCAGATGTCTCTAACATCATGCCTGGCTTGTGCCCAAAGGAATGGTGCTTCCGTGTTCTGCTACTTTTTTTTTGTCTTTGATGCCACCCTTTCAGTTTTTATTTACTGCACATTATTTATGCTCAGTTCTGCAGCCAAGTATTTTGTACAGGATTTCCTTTAATAACCAAGTTTTATGCCGGATTCATCATATAATGTACTTGAAAGGATAGGGGGCAAGGGGAAGGCATTTCTGTGGCTTTATAGATACAGAGAATATGGAGAACAAAATTTTCTATAGATTTTAGTCATCCAGTTTGAGCTGCCTCAGTTTTTATCCAACTTTATCTGTCTTCCAGACTTTTCCCTCCCAGCTGCAACTTCTTTAATAGATGGTTCAGAGCTGACCAACTCCCTCACTTCATACTCATTCCCTTCTTTTTTTCGTCTGTGTTCAGAGTTGTGGAAATTGTTCATCACTCCCTGGGCATCAGCAAGAATATCACTGGAGGCCTAAAACAAGATAACCTTAATTGTGGATGGTACAGCTTGTGGGGTTTTGATATTGAGATTTTTTGAGGCTAACAGTCAGCTTTTATTCAATGCAGCACAATAGCACAATTTACTACATCCATTTAATTATGAATACAACAGTTTGTGCATTCCCCAGGCATGAGTTCTTTACAGAACAAAAGCTGAAATGCACTTTTTCAGTAATGACATTAATTTCTTAGATCTGGTACGTTGCAGTCAGATGGTTCCCAAGATGGTCTTTAACTAAAGATATAATTACAATATAAAGATATCTGATGATAACAGTGATACCTGCCTGTGACTGTGAAAAAGACATTTACAATGCTGCTTACTTTGCATATGACTTTTCAACTGATCTTTATTCCTTTACCATCCACATATCTTATTTCAAAACCTTCAATACCAAGAGCTTGGATAATTTAAAACAAATTGATGATAACCAAAGCAAGTCATGCAAGCTTTTTTAATTATTTTGTTGAATAACATGGGGTCAAGATTCAGGTCTCTGACAGAAGCCAGAATGTGAAAATGAACTGTGTATAAAGGACTGAAGCACAGAACAAGTTCAGCAGTAAGGCATCTGATTCTTTCTGTACAATGTTTTTGCAATCCTATGTGTCAGCATATATGTTCTCATATAAATCAGAATATTTATTATGCTATTTTACCTTCTGAAAGGCTAGGATTCTGCTGTACCAGCTGGATGATAAGGAAAGGCTTGTAAAACTCCCAGGTGCAGATGGAAAGGAATTGCTGTGAAGCTTTATTCTTCTGAAGCAGTGCCATGGGTGTCCATCTACAAAGGGGATATTCCTGATAATTTGGGCATTATGCTCTGCAGCACCACCACTGGTGGTAGGTGAGAAAGGAGCTCATAGCTGGTTAGCTAGCAGCGGTTCAGGGACAGAACTTCTGGGCACAAACCCAGCATACAGAGCATAGAAATGGTGCTTCAGGTGTCTGAATTCTATGGCTGTCACCCATTAGGTGCAGGATGTCCATTAGGGATCTCATTCTTAGCTCCAAAATTTGTTGAAAATCTAGGCAGATGGTGTTTATTTTCTCCATGTCTAGTGCTTGAACTGAGTTGACATCAATGCAGTACTACCAGAATTAATTTTCATTTGCTGATCTGTAAATTCCCTAATCAATGAGACTGGCCAAATTACTGGGGAAATGTCTTGGGCTGGTTTGCATGTGACTCATGTTGTAGAAGGGACACGGAAATAAACAACTCCAGGAAAATAAAGTTTAGGTTTAATTTACTTGTTTTTAAGTGCCCCACTACCACCTATGATGCAATGGAGTTCTTGGCATTTGGGGGAGTCCCAAGTTTCAGCATACTGGAAGTGAAAGGTGTGTTGCACTCTGTGGGGAAAAGCCACTTTCCTAATTGTGATGTCTCTTCTCAGTGCTTGTTTTGGTTAATGCTTCTGTTGCAGCATGGGGTGTGTATTGAAAATGCCTCATATATTGCAACACATATAAGTGTGTTGGCCCCAAGTGGCCAACATGAAATATATTTTCAATTCCTGTCAGTCATATTTGAGTACACTCTGAAAGCAATACCAGTGAACACAAAACTTTGTCCTCCACCTCTGGCTTTTGTAAATATTTTTTCCTCACCTATATAGTCTGTGGCTGTTTTCTTTGTTCCTTGTATTAGCTTCTTTGCTCCTTTTGTTCAATTGCTTGAAACCTATTATCTCAGTTGGTAAAGCAAGGTGCTAATAACGCCAGGGTCATGAATTCAATCCCTAAGCCATTCACTTAAGAGCTGGAACTGATGATCCTTGTGGGTCCCTTTCAACTCAGAATGTTCTGTGATCTGTGAGCTTTATGAGTTGCTAAAAAGGAACAAGCCTATTGCTGTCCCAAAAAGAGCCCACTAGATGTCACACTGCTACTTCTAATTCAGGCACATCAGCTCTTGCTTGTCGCTTGTCTAACCTATACCTGTTTTTTACAATATCCCAATGTAAGTTCTACAAAGGCAGAAACAGAACTCACCTAGACAGGCCTCTGGCACCAGCTGTGGGAGCAGCTGCTAGGGTCCCAGCACTCCTCTCTAGCAGGAGCCATAGTATTCCTGAGCCTAAAGAAATTCTTTGTGCCAAAAGTCCCTTTTAAAATGTCTAACAGTGGTTTAGGAGTTTATATATAGGCTTTTCAGTTGGAAAAAATTTAACACATATTCATGCATGTGTGTTTGAGAATCCATTCTGAAGATTATGGATAATATTTAAATGTTTGAGTGTGAGAGTTCTAAATAACTAGATTGGTTAAGAAGTGTAATTTCTAAAATTAGCCACAAATCTGCCACTGAAAGTATTCCAGTTTGCCGTGTTTTATGTGAACTGTATCACAGAGAAAATTTCTTCTCCCTTTGTTAAGCGTAACAATCTTTTTGTTCACCTAGAAAGTATAAGCATGATGTACAAATGAGGTCATAATTAGTAAAGTCAAGTCAGAAATCATTAGCCAGTTATGCATAATAATGTATCAAAACATAATCATATTTCATTCAGAACATGGTACCATGGCTTTTAGGAGAGCTGATGATGTACAGTTTGTTCTTCAAAAAGTTTGTTCTTCAAAAAACATGTTCTACTTGTTTGCAGGATGTCTGGTACAGGTTTTTTTGTTGTTGTCATATTGATGCTTCTTTCTTGCTCAGTAGTTTTGCAGCTGGATCCTTTCATACATTGTTGACATGTGCATTATAGCTGATTATTCCTTATTCTTTCAGTAAAATGATTAGAATTTTCATGTAGAAAATGAAAGGTTCTCCATCACCTCTAAGTAAGAACAGCCACAAATGTTTATAAAATCATGCACAGGACTTATGGAAAAACAAGGGGGTGAATAGCCAGGCAGGCTTTCAGTTGTTGTACTCTGTGCTCCAAAATGTTTCCAGTTGATACTTATTTTTGTATAATTGACCTGTTCCTGGAATCTTTGCAGTTGCTAATAATCACTTGGTGGTTTCCATTTGTGTTGTGCATGCTTAACCTGTTACAGCCAGGAATGAATTGGCCTTGAACTGTCTAAGAGCACTCTGCAAGTTAACAGAAGAGCTTTCTGATTTCATATGAATTTTTTTTAAGCAAAAGTTAAAACGGTTGGTTATTAAACGGAGTAAACATGAAAACAAGGATCTGAATTTTGGAGTTGCTCTCAAATGTGGCAGTCCGGTCTGTTTAAGCACAGTCATCTCCACACTTTTCTGGATTAGGGCTTTTGTATAGCTCTGAGGATGTTCCCATCCTCTTCCCTTTCTGCTTTCATCCACAGGTTTTGTGTCTTTGTTCATTTGTGAGATGGTTTTCATCACCTTTTGTATTGGCTAATAGCTAATAATGTCTTTCTGATAGTTTAGCTTAAGCCAAATACCTCCACATCTAACACTTCAAAGCATTGGCAGACTTCCACACACATATTTCAAATACACACTTAAAAAATTGGTCAGAACTACTGTTCTCACCATGTTTTGGCATGGAGGCTAACAAAACACCGAAGACTGGGAAAAAAGCCCTAAAAGACATGGTCTGAAAAAGCCACAAATATGCTTAGGGCAGACCCACAGTTGTTTTGACATGTAAAATGGTTTTATGATAGCTCAAGACCACTGTTATCTTGGACTTAAGGGCCCCCAGTTATTCACTGGTAGTGGGCACAGTGAATTATATTTGCAGAGTCCTATTTTGCACAGGAATCAGCAGAGAATCTTCTTGCTTGTTGAAGTCGCCAGGCTTGTTTTACCTGAGCAGTAAATAAGTCTGCTTGCTCTGGAGGTTTGTGAGTGCAAGGAGAAAAGGGTGGAAAATAAGTATGGATTAAGTACTTTATTTTGTTTCCCTCGTGGATTCTGTTATTAAAACTAGTCAGAAAAAAATTATCTGCAAATACTGCTCTTTCCTCTGTGGAACATAACGTGGAGGCATGTTAAGGGGTATCATTACCCTGGCTGAAAGATCTGGTTTTAAAAGTTATCTTCACTGTAGATATACATTAGGTATAAGTATTTTGCATCAAAGAGAGGTGCTTGATTTTCTTCTGCTGCAGTAGTTAGAGCTGAGGGTGTCAGGAGTGGTCAGATGCTTCTAGTTCTGTCTGCCTTTGAACAGTACCTCTTAACCTCCTTGTAGACAAAGCTGGTCGTTTTTTTTTTTTTCCTGTGAGTCTTTCCATTTATTTAATTTGTTAAATCTTTAGGTAGTACTTCTATAATTTAGCTAGTTACAGCATGAATATTCAGCAAAAGTAATCTTATTTAAGCCTTTATTAAATCCAAGGTTGGGATTTATGGCACATTCCCAGAGTACATTAACACTGCACCTAGTTCTAGCACTGTGATCCTTTCTTAGCTTGCTCCTTCTGTTGTGTATAACAGATTGAATGGAATTAGTCTATTTTATTACTACATGTTTTCTAAAAACTTAACAACCCTACTTAGGAAGTTGTTGCTATTGTATTTTCTGCTAAATTTATTTTTATTGTTTTTCCTGGCACATCTCTGACAAAACAGTGTTTGGACTGATCACTGAAATTTCTCTCCAAATAGCTAAGGGGAAAATCCATGGCTTCTTATTTATACATAGTCTCTGCTTGTGCTAGAGTGACCTACTTAAGAAAGTCTTCACTTACTTTTTTCTCTCATGACTGTGTGGAGAAAGAAAGAGGAGATAAAACAACATGATTGGTAGCCTTCACACACTCCTTCCCCTATTAAGAAGAATAAACAAGGATTTTGCAATGCAGTATATATAACCTTCTGCATTACACAGGCAATTAACATTTAATCTAATGCTGGTGTCCCTGTGCTAAACTCAGTGATTTCAGCTTGACTAAAGCATCCACGCTTGACCTGGTGCTTGCAAGAGTAAATCCATCCATACTAAAAAATAATCACTTGACCAATGAGGATAATTATTTTTACTGGTTTTGTCTTCAAGGCACATCCAGAAGGTTTTTAATCTCATTTGAATAGTTTTAACTCTAAGCTTTTTTGTTGTCTCCTTCTCGTGTTGGGATAATGATATTTGATATTGATGTTTTGTCTCTCAAATGGTTCCAATACTTCTCCTAACCCCAGCATTTACAGCTTATTAGTCTCTATGTTCTTTTCTTTAGAAAGAGAAGTTGTAATCGAGCCATATATTTCCTTATGTGTGTTCTTTGAAAATAAGTGCAACAACACCAGATGTCAAATACCTAAACTTGGAAAGAATTGAACAAGTTTCTTTACTCTCTGCCTTTGGGTAGAGTGATTTAAGAATTTCACCTTTAAACCTAGCCAAAGCTGGCTATGTACACATGTGGTTTTATCTAAAGCTTATGTAATACTCACTGTATGCTTCTCTCACACCTGGTGCTCTGTTGAACAATCACAGAGTTGCATATGTTTGTATAGATTATGTTTTTTTCTGCTCTCTCATAGAAGAGACAAACTGCTTTTTCTCACTTTTCCAGGTACTGGATTATGATATTTCATCATTAGAATAGTGACCTGGGTACTTTTTATTGCATTCAATTATATATATTTTTTTTAATGAATAAATTAAATTACTGTAATCTGTGGCTGTAAGAAATTTTTCCACATTTTTACAACAACATTCTTACTCCAACATTTTTGGTGTTAATGGAGATTGTTCCAGAGACTTCATTGTCCCTTTCACAGTGTGAAACAGTATGCAGCCACTGCTCTCTGCAGCAGTGGAGTTCTCTTCTCTTCTCTGTGCATCTGAAAATCACAAAACCATGATAGATCTTTGTCCTGCCCTGTTTTTCCTACCCCCTTAGCATTTTTGAACAAGGTTCATAACCCTTTCTAGTAGGCCCTCTGTGAATGGTTTTCAGCTGGTGCTTTCCAGGCTACATCTCCTTGGGCTGGAAGCGTGACAAGTCTTTGTTCCTCTACAATCACCTTCTGGAGAGCTGGATTCGATGGGCTTGTGGCTGGAAATGCACCATCCATTGAATCACTTCCATCTGTTTCTGTCCTCATGTGGATTTCCAGGGTACTTTGGTTTGCACATTTCTTCAACAGTGATTTTATGTCTGTTGAGACTTGTTATGTGTAAAGGTGGGTCTGCAACCAATTCCTGAGACACCCTAGGAACCTGCTTATGTGATAGTTGTTCTTTATGTGATTTTAACAGAGTAGGTTACAAAAACTGTAAACCTACAGGTAATATCCTTGCTGTTTTCACACTGTTATTAACAAATATTTATTAGGATCTGGGATTTTTTTTTTTTTTTTGTGAAATTATGGTAAGGTTTGAGGTTATCCACATTGACAGTTAATATTTTAATTTTTTACTTTACTAGGTTTAAAAAAAAATTGATTGGTAATACATTGAATCTTTCACTTTCATCACCATGATGTTTCAGTGTGTGTTTGAATTTCCACATATACAGTAGGAGCACTAGAATTTATAATATATGTGGTCTATATATAGCCACCACTCTGGACACTTCAGATAAATCTTGGGAATCATAAATTATGTTTACTGAATACTACAGTTAAAAAAAAAATCCAGGCTATGTATTGAAGTGAGGGTAATCAGCTGTCAAAATAATTTGCCAGAAGTTGTGTTGAGCTCTCTAACATTTAAATCAAGTTCAGCAGTTCCTTCAGAATATCTTTAATGCAGCCTGTTTTAATGGATTAC
Organism: Urocynchramus pylzowi; assembly: GCA_013397555.1. NCBI lineage: Eukaryota > Metazoa > Chordata > Aves > Passeriformes > Fringillidae > Urocynchramus > Urocynchramus pylzowi. The sequence goes on from VZRH01002009.1 coordinate 543,345, forward strand.
CTGCCAGCAATAACAAATGGTAGCTAGGATAAAACTACATGTTGTCAGGAAGCTTAAACTTTACAGCGATCTGTATTACTGTTGGAAAATTTGTAGCGGGTCTGTGAACCAAAAAATATGACAACTCCTGATAATTCAGAAAGGAATTAATTTAGGCAGTGTCTACAGCATGTGTTCTGCAGGAAGAGAGAATAGCTAATCACAAGGTTGCCTTCTGGGTTTCTAATCTGTAAAGCTCCATGTAATTAGAGACCTATCCTTAGCTTCAGGAAATCCTCTCCTCGCCTCTGACTTCCTGCATGATGTTGTATGAGTCACTGACACAGGGATCATTAAAGAAACTTGGGATATGTCTGTGAAGACAGTAAGTGTGCATCTAAGTGTCAGCTCCTTTGTAAATGACAGGGAAGACAGCTTTGCCAGGAAACATTGGTGTTTGAAGAAGAGATGCTAGAAGTTATTCAGTAGTATTCAGTAATACTTGGATACTTGGTATTGTTCCAAGTTAGGCCCTTTGTCCTTCCCAGACTTCTGTGACTGGACAGAAGGCATTCCTCAGGCAAGATTTGGTATCCTAAATTCTTGGGTTTATTTATCTCAACAATGCTCAGCATGCTTGCCAGTAAGAACAGACTGTGAGTTTCTGAAGTGTGACTTGAGTTTTAACCTTTGGACCAATGCAATTAAAGATGGGATTTGGTTTCCAGTTTTTACTTATGGGATTGGGAAACAGAAGCTACTAGAAAAAGAAACAAACTATAATTCTGTATGTGTTTAACATATTTCCCTGCAATTACTTCTGCATCCATTGCCTCTGATTGCCTGGGCTGGTTCTAAATGGCAGCAACATGGCATCTGTCTCATTCCAGTGCTCCCAGAGCTCTGGTTCATCCCTAGACAAGTGGGGAGAGGAGAGGACTACCCTTCCAGTCACCTCTTCAGGTTCTGCTCACCCTGCCCAGCTCTTACTTCTTAACTAAGTGCTGTAGGATTTCTTTTAGTTCCAGTTTTCATGCTGTGTGAATGACTTACTCTTTCTTCAGTGAGATTCTGTGTTTGATTTTGCTTCTTTAACTATAAAATGAAGATGATGGAGTCTTGCACTGAAACAGAACAGTCCATTAAGCAGTCTGTCCTAGCCTGTACAGTTGGGCTATGGCACCTTTTCTGTTTTATTTATCCCAAGGAAAGAGTTCTTCCAACTATGTTTAATGCTAAGACATGCAAGCCCTGTGCTTGATGCACAGTGGGGTTTTGCTACTGCTGCTGCTCAACTGTGAGTGGTGTGGTGTGGAGTGGCAGATACCTTTCGAATTGTTGTTGTAAAGGATGAGAAAATATGCATATTTGTACCTGTTTGAACTGGGGAAAGAAGATTATGGTGGCATCCTAAAGGGTAGTTTGACCTCCAGGGCAGCCAAAATCAAATTCTTCATTTAATTATTTACAAAGTACTGAAATAATTGGTAATTTGATTTATAATTGCAATCAAAAATGTGTGATGTTTTCTGCCATGCAGCCAGTAGGAAAGAAGAAAAACAGCTTTTTCTTCCTCGTCCTTCTTTCCTTCTCTCTCTCTCATTCATTCTAACAGCTTTTTAATTTTGTTCCATATACTTTTCTCCAGTATGTTTCTTTAAAAATACCTCCCCCTTTTGATGCCAACACTCTTGTCATAGATAATGTGCCCCAAAGATGCCTTTTTTGGGATATTCTAGTTTGGTCTAGTGGTGTTCAACCACTTGCGTCCTGTAATGGTTAGCATATTACAATAACTTATATTGTTTTTCCATTTTTGGAAAATTTAATGGATAGTTATGAAACTAGGAAAGGCCTCTGCACTATTACTGCTACTGTTGCTACTATCTTGAGTCTACTGACTGCAGTTAAGCTATTCCTAGTTTAAATCTGAGCACATGTGAAGAGAAGCCCAGTGAAGGGATTGTATCTCAAATAATAAGCAAATGTGGATGTGGAAGAAAAAAGAGAGACAGGAATAGAGCATGTTTGTGAAGACATATGAACAAAATTTACCACTTCTGGCTTGCAGCATTTGGAGATGTTAGCTAAGTTTCATGCAGTTCTCTGAAGTCTGTGTAATCTTGTAAAGATTCTGTAATGTATTTTTCTTGTAGCACAGAGGTTGCTTATAAAAAAGGAATATGTAGGGGTCTAGTCTTGTCAGAGCTAGTATTTATGTCAGTAAATACTACTTGACTCTGGGTTGTCAGAGTCAAGAAATTAAGGCAATGTGCAAGAATAGGAGATGTGTAGTTTTCCACGGTGATAGATAAAAATTATATCTTGAGGAAAGTCAGCTTCCTCAAGGGAGAAAATCATTAATGTTAGTCAGGGATTAGTGATACAAATGGAGATCCACAACAAAAATCTGTATAATGCAGATGAAAAAATAGTCTCTGTAGGAGGGAAAAGCTTCCAAATTGTGTGGGAGAGAGACCATATTTAAGCTATTATTGGTACACTGAATGCTTATTAAATATGCTAATCATAATAAGGAAGAACAGGCAAACATGGGTTACATAGCTACTGTGAGTGTTCATAATATTCACTAGCTCTTGATTTGGGGTAGTGAATCCAACATGCTCAACAGCATTTGAAACAAAAGGTGCTCTTGTAAAATCTTGTGTCTGGTAGGAGCTTACAAGAGTGAAGCTGCAAAAGCCTGGTATACAGGAATAAAGGGGCTTTTTTAGAGTGGGTCATAAAGTGTAATTTATTGGAGTGAAAGGGAACTGTTAGATAAACCAGAGAAGCCTGACAGAAGGCTTCTCTGCTGCTCTGCAGCAGAGAAGAGCAAAAACAAGTCGAAGATCTCAGGACTTCAGTTCACAGTGTGGTGGAACTGAAGGGAATTGCTCAGATCTCCATGGTCCAGAATCCAGCAGTATCTGTGGTGCCAGCTGCATCCCCTGGGGCCAGTGTGTGTCTGAAATCCCATTCTGTTTTAAGGACATCTAATTAATTAAAATACTTTCCTTTCACTAATAAGTATATTTTTTGGTTAAAATAGATATTCCCCAGGTATAATAAAAAGGCAAAGAGTTAAATAAACCCTATCACGAAGGATGTAGAGGTCTACCCACACTATGCTGTCTATCCCACTATGCTGTAGTGCATCAGAATAAAACTTTCTTATGGAATGAAACCCAAACTTAGTTGTTACTGGGACAATATCCATTTGATCATTTATTTAAAATGCTGTAATTTGTATTTTCTAAGTGTTGACTCTGATTTAGAAGTAGATCTAAGAATAAATGCTTTATTCCTGCAGGAGTTTCTAGAATGGCATGATGTACAGATGCACACAAAAGCTTTTCTTGGCTTCTGGGAACCATATGAAAAACACTCTTTCCAAAAATTCCATTCATGATCCTTCTGATCTCCTTTTTCACCAGGTTTTGTCAGTACATAAAAGGAAAAATACAGAATCAGCCATGAGTAATGTGTACAAGCTACCAACAAGTTTCCTGGCACTAGCTATTGTTTTCAAAATATTACCACTGAATACTTTCACTACCAGTATGATTACTAAATTTATTTTCTCTACCATGTTCAGGAAGTAAATTTGTAAATTTGTAAATTTGTAAATTTGTAAATCAAATCGTCCCCAGCTCCCCAAGTGCAAGAGGATATGAAGAGGACATGAAATCCCTCACTCAGATGTCAGTGATGAAGATTTGACTTATTACCTACTGAAGTCAACAAAGCACCTGCTGCTTAGTTCAGATGCAAGGGCTCTGGATCTGCTCCTGAGAGCTTCTCTAAACACCCTTTGCAAGCAAACAGCATCACCTCCTGGGCTTGTACACAGCCAATATTGGCACTTTGTCCTTGGAGTAAGCAGCAAACTGCAAATCGTACCCAGCTGCTTTGCATTTCCAGTACATCTTGGTCTGTTTTCCTTTGACAACACAACGTGATATCCATCCCCAAAGAAGTTCCTTTGTCTTGCCTGCAGAAGGACAGTGCTGTGGGTGTTTGGATTAGCTGTGAGTGAGTGCACAAAGCAGCATTCAGTCTGGCCATGGTAGCTTTGTGCTAGTTCCCGGTGAGGGTGAAGGAGACTTGCTTTGGCCTCTTTAACACAAGGCCCTCAGGAAACACAAAGGAGCCTGTTTGCTTGGAGGAAAAGATGCAGAGCACTCACACTGTTTGTATTTCATAAAGCATGGTTTTTAAATGGGGCTTGCCATGGCTGCTGGAGTTTAAACTTCAACCCACAGGCTCAGCTGTGAGAGAGGAAGGGCAGGTTTTAAGTCTGTACTGGGAGGGAAGCAAAAACCCCGAGAATAAATCCTTTATAAAGTAATATCAAAACCCAATATGTGTCAGTGCTTTGGAACTGTTGCTACTGGTAATAACATAAATCTGGAGTACCTGTCACTGAGACTAGAATCTACCACCAAAATGGCAAATCTAGAGGATATTCACTCAGACTGCTACTTATTTTCTGCTCTTGTCTGTCCCTTTGCACTCATGCAAACACAATCTCTGTCTCTCTCTCTCTTGTTTTGTCTTGTTTTCCTCCTCTCTTTCTGCTGCTTCCATCTCTCCTCCAGGGAGCTGTAAGGAGGTGTTACAGGCATCCTCACAACAGTGTTGTCACTTGGGCCTGTTGAGCCTATACCTGATCCCTTCTGCAATGAATGATTCTGTGGAAAATCATTGAAGGAATCTTGAAGTGTAGTACTACTTCATCATGGCACAGGTCAAGAAAAACTTCTGTAAAGACATCAACATATGTGTGTCAGTTTAGGACAAGTATTACATATGCACCAGTGCTGGTTAGTAAGAGTACATGGTGCCAGAATTCTTTCTAAGAAATCTGGCTCCATCAATTGCTGATAGCCCAGACTACTTTACCATTCTTTTGGGCATAAAGAACAGATTATGGGACAGAGGATGACATGAAGAGAGGGTGTATTGCCCAGAATTAAAAAAGACTCCATTGTTGTGAAATGTTTTCAGAATTATCGTTCAGATAGTTATTTTGTTTTGAGGTATTTTTTTATTTTATTTTTTAAAGCTGCTTGATAATCCTAGTTTGAAAGCACAGCTAGCTATACTAGGTAGCATGCTTATACTTTCATGTATGTGAGTGTTCTTTGTATGGACAGGGAGAACAGCAGAGAGGTAAAAAATAGTGAACAATTTTCTTCCTATAAAACTAGCACATTTTTTTTCTTTTCTTTATTCTCCAGTCCAAAGGAGACTGCTGGATCTTCTGTTTGCAATTTAACAGGAAGTCCCCATCCCAGCTGGAACCTGTTTTTCCCCAACATCCTCAGCCTACTTGGATGACTAAGCAAAGATCTGCTTGTGTGAGCATCCAAAAAGCAAACAAAGATGGGGGAAGATAAATCCAGGCAGCTGGCTGAAGACAGGACCCCATTTTATTGTTTGTTCCAAGGCTTCCCAACACTTTTGTGCAACTGAGCACACCAGCAGCTGTATCTTAGCAGAACAGGTTCCCAAAATAATAACAGAGCTCAACAGTGTAAAAAAAAAATCTTTATTGTCTTTAAAATGTGTATTTTCATAGAATTTCTGTAATATCACATCCAATGATTTATTTTTTCAAAAATCAACAGTATTATCTTCATGAGATATGACTATGACATATAACTCCTCAAATAAAATGATTTTCCTTCCGTTTCTTTTCTTACAACTCACTGCTTACACAAAAAAAAAAAAATCACAGATAATTTTTTGCCTATACTTGAAAAGCTGAGGCTTGTAAACACTTCTCACATCTCTGCCACTTTGATCTCTACTCCTTCCTCTTGCCCCTGAATTTCTGGTAGAGCAGAACAAGCAAAGATTCAGCAGTCCTTGACCCACACACTTTGAATATCAGGGTTCCTGTACACAAACCAAACAAATCTTACTCAACTATCTCTAAGGCATCAACGCAGCTCTCTCCTTGGATCAGGTATTAATGGAGGATAAACAATGCTAGGAGGTGAAGCTCTGTTCCTCAGCTGGCATCCATCACACACCTGTTCTGTTGGTGCTGGTGGCTTCTGGGGTTAGAAACAGGGAAATGTGTGGAAACTCATACAGGTGTGCTAATGGATCTCTGTGGATATGTGTAGGTGCACGTAGAGCTGAGTCCTGATGGGCAGGATAAGAAAGAGGAGCAAACACTGTTTAGCACCAAAGGTTTCTGTGGTTCTGCTTGGCTCTGGAGGAGTTCAGGACAACAGAAGAGGGACATGGAACAACACCTACTTCTCACATAGCCTTCTTAGGATGGAGGGTAAATAGGCAAGGGGAAATAAACAAGCGAAAGAGAGGTCTGCACCTGTGTGAAGAAGGCATGCCTGGGGTGCAGAAACTCAGTGGCCTCATTTGTATTTATAGCTTGTCATTGGGGTGGCTTTGTTTTATGCAGAGCCTGGCCAGGTTTTCACCTTTTCTCTCCCTTTCCAGATAGAGTAGGCTTAAGACTTCATTTTGATATGCCCTCATAATATTTTTTTAATAATACAGTATAGTCTAATTATACAGCAGACTTGTTGATAACGTAATTAGACTCTTTTGAGTATCTGGGGTTTCTTTCCCAGCCCTGCCGAATTTGTGTGAGAGGTTTGTCTACACAAGGCAATATCAGCACACATTTGACAACCAGTACAGCACATGGAACAATGAGGGAGAGGATGTAGATGTTTGGAAGATACCACTTGTACGCTGATGGGCTCAGGAACCATTTTCCTCCATAAACCAGTGTGTGTGCAGTGCACAAAATCAGTGCCAGATATCCCAGTTTGGACTAAAGGAGAAGGAAGGAAAAAAAATAAGGAAAGAAATGGAGGTTAAAACAGTAAATTAAACCAGAACAAATACAAATTTAAGGATACAGTAACACTTGTGGCATGTGCCAGCCTGGGGACTTGTGAAAGGAAACTGTTTTATATAGCATAAAGGCTCTTACTATTTTATTTAAAAATCAATTAAAATGGCTATAGATTAAATAGGGGTTTTTTTCCTCCATCAATAACACTTACAATTTTTCCTAGCTCACATGTACTGCCTAGTGGCTGTCATATTTGTGAAAAAGCAGAGAAAATGCTGACAATTCAGTGGAGAGATTCAAGATTTTTTATGCTCTAGTGCTAATCCATCCAGAAGTATCATACTGTGGAATTTTTTTGCCTTGATAAAACATTCATTGATAGTAATTTCCCCTTCTCTTGCCTCCCCTCCCCTCCAGCCCAGCTCCTGCAGAGGCACAGCAGCTTGCACCAAACTTCCTCCAAATGGAGAGCTGAGATTAAAGTGTTACCAAGGGCAGCCTGTTTATAATCACAGCAGTTTTTACAGTCTGCAGAAATTGCAGATTCTCTTTAGATGCTTGGCATTGAGAAGATCTGAGTTATAAAGTAATTTTCAGATCCATTTTAACTGAATTATCTTGTGAACCAAAAAAATTAACCCAATAAAATGGCTAAATTATTTTGTGACTTCGTACAATTGTGGAATTTGATGTCAAAGTCAGCTTTCTGTTTTTCATTTAGGAGCTCACATCTTCCCAGCTTTCTCTTGTTAATGCAGTAATCCCAGTTGTACCATAAGCAGCCGTCAGAGCCATTGTGGGTTTTTACAGCTGTATGGCCATGTAGATGTTTTTTTCACTGTGTGACTGTGGATAATGCACAGATCACAACTGGAGATACTAATGGAGGAAAGCCATAAGTGTCTAGCAAACCTGCCCATGGCCACTGTTGATAAGGGAAGGAGGTTTTTTTAGAAGAAGGTTTTTTTAGAGATGGTCTTCTTACCTGAACAAATCGAAATTCTCGCCAGTTGACATTGTTGCTGACTGAAGGCAAGGAAGTTATTCCCAGAAGAACAAATAAAAAAAATCCTAAAATTCCCAAAGCCAAATAAGAGTCACTAAGCCAGGCATTAGTGTGGTCGAGGGGTTCTGTTTTATTGTTCAGTGCCTGAAGAAAAGAAGACCAGGTGTATTTTAGTGATAGCAGTTTTAGCACCAATAAGGAAAAAAAGTTTCCTTACAGGTAAGTAGGAGATAAATGTCATACATTAACTCTCTGATCATCAGGGATTTACTTTGAATGCCTGTTCAAAAATCAGGAGAGGAATTATATTACATATAGGTTCCATGTAACTGTAATTGAGGTACCTATCTTACTGTTCTGTAGACCTGTTGAAGAGAGATATGTGATCCTTTGTTAAGTAAGATCAGAAAGTCATATTATGTTCTTGAAGGTATATGAAGAAATAGTGTTTACATTCTCCCTGATTATTTTATTAATATGTCAACTACCTAGGAGGAAGACTGAGGCCAGAAATCTCCTCAGCTCAACATAATATCAACAAAAGCTAGGAATATTGCTCTATTTTAAAGAACATTGGACTGTCCAAATGGATTTCTGAAGCTCCAGTTAGATGGTAACATTTTAACAGGGCCAGAAGAAAGGAAGACTTAGAGCAGAGAACAAAACTTACCTGGGAGATGATTCCTTTGCCGGTTCTCCAACTTGCGAAGGCCCGCATTGGAGTAACAAGAGTGAACACAACGTGCAGGGAAGCAAATGCCAAGGCTATTAGACCAAGCTGTTTCCTACACAGCATCCATTTGTCCAGCCAGTCTGGAAAACGGCGGTACTTGGTACCTCTGTATAACTGAATGATTGCAGCAAATATACCAGGCAGATACACCAAGGCAAGAAGGATGAGTGCCATTACAGGGCAGACCCGATTTGGAATGGTAATTGCAATAAAAAATGAAAAGTTATTGTTTTCATAAATGTAAGTGTAAATTATATCAAGAGCCACACAGTAGAAGAAGAAGAATGCAGTTAGGCCAAGGGACAAAAAGATAGGAAACCTCCACATTGGAAAGAGTTGCAGAGGGTAATTTTCTATTTCCTGAGCAGCCAAGAGGGATCCCTTATCTAGTGGAGTGAGACCCAGTGCACGAACAATATTCATGACCATTTGTTTAGCTTCCACATCATCTCCACAGACAAACACCTGCAGACAAAAACAAACAGAAGTTCATTTTTTTACAGATTTTTGTGACTTTTTCTACTGCCATCCTGCCTGGATATGGACAGTAAGCACAAGCTTCCTAGGCTGCTTCTTTGCTTACTTGGCTTACTGCTGACCTTAATTAATATAGGCAAAAAAGTACCCTGTAGGTACTTTTGGCAAACAAGTCAAAGAACTTTGAATATGATTCTTTACTTTAGGGAAGAAGATTGTTTCAAGTGGCAAAATTTTATATCTGGAAAGAACAATATATAACAGGCTTAGTATATGTCTTTGAGTAGAAGACTTGACATACTTTTCTGAAGATCTGCAAGTAGTTTGTAAGCCCAAGATTTTGTAGGACTAAATTGAAGCAAAATTTTCAATAGCAGTAAGTAAGAGCTAACTTTTCAGTTGCTGCTATAGTGGTCCATGAATACTCCAGGGAAGTGAGGACAGAGATCTTTAAAACACAATTTGCCTGTCACAAAAGTAAATATTAGTTCTTTCCAGATGTAGTAAAAGAGTGAAGAAATCATCTTTTTTGTGAGTATGTAAGACAATAGTCCTTTTGGAACTTGGAGAAAGGGGGCAATTTCTGCTTTTGTTGAGATGGTGAAGGTTTATAGAACCTAGGCTTGGAAGCCCTTGGATCTCTAGCCAAAACCATTTATCTGGCAGCAGAGAGCAAAGTTAGCAATGGTTTGAGTAGCTGGATGATTTCATGTGTTGTACAAGAGCACTGTCCTTTGAAGTGACAGAAAACAGGGCCATAATAAATGATTTATCTGCTTCCTATGGCCAGCTCTGTGCCTGCTGGCCTGTGGTTGAAGAGGTGGTTATAACAGTTTGCACACACTGATGTTGTGTTAAACTTAGGTGGCGATGATTTAAAAAATGGCAGTTATTTATTCACCTTTCAGCATACTTGTGTGACCAATACTCATTGCCCTATCACATCCCTTGCCTCCCTTGTTTTGCTTTCTTCATTTTATTCTTGCTGTGAAAATTCCTCCTATCTCATTTCTGTTTAACTTTACAACTCTGATGACCAATTGATGTAACACTTCTGATTTGTTGGCTCTCTTGTAGCTCTGCTATTTTTCTTCTTGTCAGGGTCTCTGTGGCTGAGATGACCCCGAAATGTGTTATAGAACCTTTGTTTCCCAGGCCGGCAGTCGAAGAAGGAGTTGAGATTCCTCGGCTGTGGTTTTCAAGGTTGTTTATTTTCTCTTATCTAGTACATTCTTTTTCTGACCTGCTGAAGTCCATCCAGCAGGTCAGTCCAAGGCACACTCCTCCGCCCCTGGGGCGTTGTTTCTTTTTATACTAAAAACTACACGTACTTTATTTACAATTATTTTCCAATACCTGTCACCTATGTTAGACAGTCCATCTCTACTCTAAACCAATCCAAAGTGCCACCATCACCCAGAAGATGAAGGCTAAGAACAAGAAGGAAGAAGGACAAGGCACACCCAAATTCCTCCATCTTGGCCTCTGAACCCCCGTTCTAAAACCCCCAAAATTCTACTTTTCCACCCTGTGACAAACTAAGTATCATTCTACTTAAACTTTTGTGGCTTCTAGATCCTCATATAAAGTTGGTAACTTTTTCCATGTATTAAAATCAAAGGCATAGGTGTCTTGGGCTCTGAGCCCCCTGCCAGGGGCTCGAGCCATCCAGGGCAGCCACAGGGAAGTCCTGGGTTCCGACACTTCTCTCACTTCTCTAGTGCCTCTAAGCACCTTTCTGAGTTCAGAGACAAGCTATTTATATTCCCTGTCATGCCACATTAAAAATCCAAAGTAAATTTTAGCTCGCATTTAGCTTGAAATGAGAGATTATAGTGAAAACACCATCTCAACTGTGCCTAACTGTGCCTGTCCCGGGTGTGTTTTGTGTAGCTGAGAGGAAGCCGTGCCGCGTGGAACCGTGGCAGGGGAAATCCCCGCGGCTCAGCCTTACCTGCCGGCTTGCGTCCAGCGTGCCCGCCTGCAGGGCCCAGGCTGACACGGTGTTAAAGGCCTTCACAACCTTGCTGCCGGGCAGCAGCTGGGCCAGGCACTCCGCGTTCGAGTCAGGGTACTGGTTTAACTTCAAGTTGTTGCTTATGTCCACCAAGACTTTTCCACGGAGAACCTCTGCTAGTGGTGTAAGAAAGTTGTAATGCTGCCTCTGGATTGCTATAATGACGATGGCAGCTTTCTGCGCTGCCTCTGCATGGCCCAACACCTCTGCATCCTTGGGAATCAGGCTGGATGTCTGGGTGCTTCGGCTTCCATACACCACTGGGTAGCCAGACTGAATCATCTTATGCCCCAGAGCTCGTCCAAAATCTCCAGTTCCAAATATGCATACTGTCTCTCTTTTGTTAGAAGCGTTAGGGGCCAAAGCCATCGTGTTGGAAGAATTTTTATTCATCTGTTAAAAAAAACCAAGTAATTGGAACAAAGTAAGCAAAACATCATTCTCTTATGTATAAAAGGTTTGTATTCACTCTGGGTGTACAAAATGGACATCTTAGCCTCTTCTTGTCCTTTAATATGAATCCTGCACACTCATCTGAATACACACTCTCAGAAGATTTATGTACAGTTTTTTTAAAAAAACCCCATTTTTTTAATGTACAGTTTTTTAAAAAAAAAAATTTAAAAAAAAAATCCTCCGTGTCTTTTTCATCTATTTTATGGAGTTTAACATCCAGCTGAACTGTTTCAGTTTTCCTCTCTCAAAGGGAAAATTGGAGGAAAAGACACAGGAGCACAGAGAGGAAGGGTAGCATACTTTTCAGAGTAATTGCTGCTTATTTGTGCTATAGAAAAGAATTAAGGAGGAGTCTGTTTCTAATCAGATTAGAACCTGGAAGGTCTTTTTCAAAATACTTTATGAAGGGTTATTATAAAAGGTAGCTATAAACCTATCTGTTGTTCTCAGTATTTCCTTAATGCAAATAGTCAGTGCCAGTTTGTTTTATTATTGTTCTTCAATTTCCTGAAGAATGTTCCATGAAGCATTTGGACATGGACTTGAATATTTCATGTTGAAAATAGATTTTTGATATTTATATATTACTCATAGTAAAATTCTCTTTGAGGTTTTATCTCTCTTCCTTTATCACTGCACCTGGCAACTTCAAAGTCTTTAATGTATTATCCATGCAATAGCAGTGTGTTCACTCTGTACTTGCAGAGTGAGGCCCGTGATACAAACACAGAATCAAAAAGGTCTGTTCCATAGGTCTTGCAGCAGGTCCACACACTGCTCTCCCTTAACAAAAGGTGGACTCAGAGCACCTAAGACATCCAACAGGAGACCCTGGTCTCAGGGTCTGTCCATCAGACTGACCTGTCTGACCAGTCTCTTGGACTGTCCATCAGTTTGGTACTTAGAGCAGCAATTTAATTTGCAGGAGCCCCAGTTCAATTATTTTACTGCCTCATAGCTAACTGTCCTAATTAGAGCTGTGGGAACAACAGATTTTACAGTTTGTGGGTGAAATTGTAAAGAAAAGAAATGCATGAAATATTTAGCTGGAATCAAAACAACTTCTTTGCTCCTGTGGTTTATGACCCTTTGCTTACATTCTTCTGTGAAGCACCATTCAGAATGCTGCAATTTATACATTTAAAAACACCTTTTAAAAGCACTGAGATGACATTCTTCACTTTCTTTTGTATTTTTCTCTAGCCAGAACTGTTTTTGCTTTTCAAAAATCTGACATGATTTTAAATTATTTGACCTAAAACTTGCGTTTGTTTGGTGAATGAAAAAAATCAAGCCTCAGCTTCCCCCTACCTGCCAGGACTTGGGGATAAGAGCTGTGAGTCAAGGATGCAAACAGCTGTGGCCTATGCTGTAGGGTTCAAGCTTTGCCAGCAAGATAGGCACATAAATTCTTATTCTAGAATCACATGTGAAGATTTTTTCTTGGACTACTTCTGTATGTAGCTGTGTAGCCCTCAGCTGGCATCAGTGCCTGCCCAGCTGCACTCTTGCACTGAGCTGTGGGAGCCCTGCTTTAGAGAGGTGCCAAGGCAGTTGCTTCTGGTCATTAGGGAAGGTGAGGGTTCAGGCAGAGAAGGGCTGAGCACCTGTGTGCTGGAGGCTCTGTGTGGCTCAGACAGGTCCCACGGGAGGCTTTGCAGTGCAGCAAGGGGTTAACCCTGGCTCTCTGCAGCTGGACTCCATGTACTTTGACAAGTCGTACACTGAGCATGAAAAAAGATCCTCAAAGGGACCCATCTGAATGTGTCTTGCATATTTGTGTGCTCTGACACATGCATAAAATTGCAAGGTCCTTTGACATATTTGAAAATCCTTCTCTGAGGGCTTTATTAATGTCCCACGAGGCTCTAATGTGACTAAAGCTATGAAATTCCTTTCTGGGATAGTCTGTATTTCAAAAAGAACAGAAGGGAAGCTTGTGTAATATTAAAAAATGATCCAACTCTGTACCTAATAAGACTCAACTCTCTTTCCTTAATTTTAGTTTTTAACAAAGTAGTCTCCTATCTAAAATAAAAAGTAAAACTTATTTATTACATGCACTCATCCAGTTGAAAGCATCTGTATTTGTCCTCAAGAAATCCCCAAGTTATTGCTGAGTGAACTGTGCAATTCATTCTCCTCTCCAAACTAAGGATGGAAAAAACCAAAACTCAGACAGATGGTATCAGGTATTGTATTTGGTAGATCAGTAGAGTTATGTTTTGTTTGGGCTTATAAACATATTTAACATAGAAATGGATCCACCAGCAAGAAATAAGTCTATAAAGTACTTCCATTGTTCACTTATGCTGAACACCTAATTTGCTAGTGAACACTGAACTTGTTTTGCCAGAGAAGAAAAAAAGAGGGAGATGAAAAGAAAAAATAATGGAAGAATTTTTTTTTTCCAAAATACGGTTTTTTGAAGTGCTATCTAACATGTAAAGGGAGTGCAAAAGGCATAGAAAGCTGAAGAGAGCTAAGGTTTTCTTTAGTTCTTGTGGTCTAATATAGCTTAGTACCATTTTTAACAAGAGAGACAATTTGCTTGAATAAATTGAGCAGAATTCACCTTTTCATTGTAAGAGATAATAAGGATGCCCATAGCTGTTATGAAAGCACAAATTATATATTAGAAATAAACTATTCACCAATGAAACTTTTAACAAATGGATTATATTGTAAAACTGATAGTGTATCTGTTATTTCTGAAAATCACATGTAAGACAAAGCAAGTTTGCTTTTAAATGTCAGGTCTTCTGGACCATGCCTTCTTCTAAAAAATATAGAAATTAAGTTAATTTTCTCCATAGAGCCCTTATTTTTCTTGCTTTTGACAGTCTTTGTTTCAGCTGGCTCCAACTGAACCAAAAGAAGGTTGTAGGCTGGGCAGTGAATGTCTGGAGGTTAATTGAGGCAGTAGGATATGAGCATATGGAGAGCCTATAGGCACATCCTGGCACTGCTGCCTGTGGTTGAAGAAAATGCAGCATCTTATGGCAACTGTGTGGTTGTAAAGTCAAAAGAAGAAAATTGGACTCCCAGATTCATGACAGCAGTAGCTGGAATCTTAGAAGATAGCAATTTTCTATAGAATGAGGTGTTTTATTGTGGTGTTTCAGTGTGAAAGATGTGAAGCAGAAATATATCAGAAGGGACAAAAGGGTTTTTTGATAACCAGGAGCTCAGCCCAAAGGCTGACACTGGCTGTCACTCAGCAGCTGGTGGCAGTGGAGCTCTGCTCCATGCCCTTGGGTTATGCTGAGTGCTTTCAAAGAAGAAAGCAGAAATACCAGCAAAGAAACATGCAGTAATCATTATCTGTTCTTTTACATATGTAGCTGTATATTATCTGAGAAAAAGCCATAGAGATTCGTTTGCATACATAATATTTTTCCTTATATCCATCCCCATAACATTAGAGCACTAGTAATGCCTTTTGTTATTTGAAAGATAATCTGTGTAAACTTCTGCAATGATTAGCTGTGTCCTTTCTCCTCTGCATTGTTGTATTCTTCTACACTGAGTTACCCTATTTTAAGGAAAATGGTGGTAATCTCTGAGTTTTCTTGGTCAGTAAAGATAAAAGGAGATTTTGAAAAAAAAAAAGAAGTCACCTGCAACACTGTCATTTTTCCCCATGGCATAAACACTAAGGGGAAGTGAACAATGGGGAAGGTACAATGTTTAGTTAAGCAGTTATATGCAAATACTTGATTATGTAGGAAATTGAATTAAAACAGGCAGATTGCTTTGCACATGGGATAAAGGAGAGATATCCTAGTAGAAGCAATACCACAGATGAGGTACAATGCCAAAAGTGGAAAAGTGGAGATGGGATGGATAATGAAAATATCAGAAAGATGTAACATAATATGCAGATGGAAGATCAGTGGAATGCTTAAAAAGTTAGAAAGATTTCTCAGCCATTTCATTAGGCAAATTTTTGTATGAGCAATCTGTATTGCCTCCCCCAGAGTAGACACAGCTGTCAAAAGTGTCAGTTTATCCCCCTTCTCTTTGCAGCAGCCTTTGTTGGACATGAAAACTGTTACCATTTCACCCTTTTCTTCTAGAAATAAAACAGTCCCACATCTTTCCTGCAACTTGTGTTTCTGAGAGTGGTGATCTTTCTCATGGATTTCTTCTGGTGTTTCTAGGCTAAACTGCTCCAACTGTTAATTAAAAGCATGGTGCTGACTGCAGTACTCTCACAGAGATCTTACCAGATAGAAAAGGATTGCTGTAGCTGCCTCGTGGTCCACATGCAATCCTGCTGTCACATTTGTCTCATTCACAGCACAGCTGATTCAATAGTCAGTCAGCTTGTGATGCATTAAGGTGTTGAGTGCTTTAACAAGGGGTGTGTGGCAACAGGGACCAAGATGTGGAGTGCAATACCTGGTGCTGAGCTGACACCATCCACGTGTCAGATTTCCATCTTGCACTAACTTTAGTCTAGCACTGCAGCCTGCATGCCCACTAGCAGTTGAATGCATTTGGGTCCACCTAAAACACACCTTCTGGCTCACCTTTGGTGGTAAGGAATCTAGTTTCCTATGTTCCAAGGTAACTCTGTAGTATAACAAATCTTGAAAAGTGATAATCTGCTTCTACATCTTAGCAGAACTGAAATACCAATGCAAATGCATCCTCTTACAGCCCAGTCCTTTAATTGTACTTCTCCCACACCACTTGCTCCATCCTTGATTTCTGCAGTGTTTTCAGAGCTGAATCGTGCACTTATCCCTGTAGAATAGTACTATATTTTTTCAAACTGTAGCTTCAATTTGTCAAGATCATTCTGATTTCCAGGCTGTCCTCTAACTTGCTTGTAGTACTTTTCAACTTTGTCAGATTGTCAGCTTTAATAAGTAGAGTGTCTATTCTGGCATCCATGGCATTTAATGAAAGGAATAGGAGTTTTGCCAGGAGAAGCTGCCTGTATATCTGCAGTAAATGCAGTTTTCAATTTTGACAATGGTTAACTGAAAGACTGAAAAATGTTTCTTTTGCTAGTTCCACAGAACCCTACCTTGTATTAGTTTAATCTAAACTGCATTTTTGTAGTTTGCTTTTGACATTTTTTTCTAACATTTACCATACTAAAAATTTTGCTCATGTCAAGTTGTATCACTTCTGTGACTTACAAGGCCTGTTACCCTTTTATAAGAAGTAATGGGGTTGGTTTGGAACGACTTATTCTTGATTAATCCATGTGCCTATCATCTGTTTCTTTCTTATTTTCTATTTGCTTCCTCTGTTTGTTTGAGAATTGTATTTAATTTGATTATTTAAAAGGGCCATAAATCTCCACCTCCTCTTTCATCTTACTTTTAAAAATAGCTGTTATTACCTTTCCAGTCTTTCAAAATTTTACCTCTTCCACACAATTCTTGAAGACAGTATTTACAACCATGGAAATGCTTCAGTTATCACCTAAATGGTGTGAGATGAATTCCATCATCCTCGCTGATCTCAGGTCATTTAACTCACATAAGCATGGCCTAATCTCATTCTTCTGTCATTTAGCAAGTATTTCCAGCTCTTCACTACTGATGTAAACCCTTCTGTCATGGTTGACCCTTCCAGTGAACAAAAGCAAAATAGCCATTACAGAGCTGACTTTCTTGGAGTCATTAGTCAATAGTTTCCCTCTAGTTGAGTGGTGGATCAATGTTCTCCTTGATTTTTCTTTAACAGTTTATGCTTTTACAAGAAACTTTTCATTATTCTATATGTACCTTACTAATTATATTTCTTTTTGTGCTGTGGCTTTTCAAATCACGCCAACATATTGACACAATTCTGTGCTTGTCCATAGATTTTGGTTGATGTGTGTTATTTGAATTTGAAGTTTTGAAGAACTGACAGCTCCATCCACATGGCTCTCTTATGGCTGTCCCTGCTCTGCGTGGCAATCTTTATGTCTCTGCTTTTAACAGAGTTTCTTTAAGCAGCTGCCAATCTCCTGACCTCGTTTTCTTCTCAAATTGTACTTCCCATGTAACATCACCTTCCCACCTTCAGGATCTAGTGTACTCTGCTTGTTATTCTGCTCGGGGAACAAATCCATTTTGGAGCACTTGATGTTTCTTGGTCGCCTGTGGTTGCTCCAAGCTGTGACAGCTCTGTATTTTCCCCTCTTTTTCCACAATCTTTTATTTGGATTATATTCTTTTATCTCTTGATTCAGGGCAAAAGTTTAGAAGACAAAGCAGGATATAAGGACTATGAGAAGAGAAAAGGCCTAAGAAATTTGACCTGTTGCCATGTAAAAGAAAGGTTTATAAGTAGGTTATGGTAGGTCATGGTGTTGCCTACTGTAGGAACTAGTGCCAGGATGTACAGCACTGGTCCATTTATGTTTTTCTTTTTTTTTTTTCTTTTTAAGCTCATTGTAAGAATCTTAATCTCAAAGGTGAATATAAGGATTATACACAAAACAAACACTATGCAATTTTAACTGTAAAAATAATGGGTCAAAGGCCTTCTTTTTATGCAAACAAATTATTTTTACTGCTATTTCCATGTAAATAACAGCAAGGATTCTGTTACTCTGTGCAAATAATAGAGTGTTTGGGATGGGAATGGCCTTTCAGGATCAGCTTTCCATTGCTCTAGTACAGCATTCTGGAGACAAATAAAAGTTCTGAATTAATACATCTTGCTCATTACATAGCATGCTGAGTGTAGATTCATGTGTGTGAATTCATATATGGTTATGCAGAAGTCATGGCAACAGTATTGACTGCATATTCCAGTGATTCCTTGTAGCAAAATTTGGATATGAAATCTGTTTTCTAGGTTCACCTGTCCAGGAAAACCTTGGTTTTTTTCATATTTAAAAAGGGTTATTCTTCTGCAATGGTGGAGAGACACTTGGATTGACAGTTGGGAGCTTATTAAATTGAGTCCATTGCACAGATGAACTCTAATAGTCCCTTGCTACATGGAGAAGTTAATTCTTTGCTCGGGTTCACTAACCTGCAATGTTTAACTCTGCTTGTACAGTAGTGAACCTGGGGCATCTGGCACAAGATGGTTTGGGTTCAGACTGTGCCCTCATTTGAAGCTACCAACATGAATTGTTACATCACACCATAACCACCCTGCTCTTTTAACATGAAGGATTTAGCTGTTTCTAGTTTGGTGGGTGTTTTTTATTTTTGTTTATTTTTGTTTATTTTTGTTTATTTTTATTTATTTTTGTTTTGTTGGTTTTTTTTGGTTTTTTGTTTGTTTGTTTTTTTTCTGGCTTCTGTATCTCTTGTTTTCATTACAGCAAAGATCAGCTGAGCTTTCTCACATAGCATCCACATAGATAAGTCCTCAAGCCTCTGCTAGAGGCTTTTTTTCAGTCAAAGTTCAGTATCTCTCTAGTCAGAAAACACCTGGAAGCATGCAGTTCCTTGCATGGATTCAGGAACTTGCTTCCATAGTTTGAACCACTCAGGCAGGGCTGAGCACATGAGCACATGACAGCTCATTTCAATAACAGAGGTTCAAAGTATTCTCTTCCAAAACATTTTAAGAGGTTCCCACCACCACTACAGAGAGTAAGCCCTGAACACTGTTGGACCTGATGTGATTATTTATTTCAATTTCGCTGGGCTACTGTGAGCTGATTTTGAGTTGGCATTTAATGCTGAAATGGTGAAAATAAGCCCTTGTCTCATGTCCTGCAGAGCTTCCTCATACCTCTTTGAACAGGCAGGTTCAGTCAGGTTTGCTCTCCAGATGCCTCTGTGTACCCCTAATCCCTCCCTGCCTGGCAAACATAAATCCTTCTCAACCATGGCTGAGCACTCCTGGTAACCATGGGGCTTTGACACCAGCATGTACTTATGCTGGTGGCAATAAAGGGCACTGCTATGACCAAAGGTGCCAAAGGCAGTGGATATGGCCAGGATTATTTATTTATTTATTTATTTGTTTATTTATTTATTTTATTTTTTTAATATCAGGTCTTTGTTTCTCATTGCTTCCTTTAAATTTTACATACCTGTGGGTGGGCATGGTGAACTTGAATCAAATAAGTAAATGGGTACATATGTTTATTTGGATTTATACTTTTTTCTCTGATAATTCTTAGTTTCCCAATACTGTCGAGTTCTCCAAAGTTAAACTTTCTTTCTCAAGTAGAGGTAATTCTCATTATTGTCTTAAATGTTTATTGCATGCATTGGCAAGCAGAAGTCATCCCCAGCTGCAGGGTTTTTTTCCTAAATAAGACTCCTGCTTTGTCTTGTAATTTATGATCAAAAGGTGTATATTAGATAAAAATGCCCTAATACAGTAAAATTATACATAGTAGCCCACTAAATATAGTACAAAAAGAGAGTAGTACTGCATCTTTGGAATACTTTATGAAGTATTTCACATGTGCTTAATATACAGTAATCCTGTTGTAATGTGAAAAACAGGTGAAATGAGATTTAGAAATTCTCCTCAGAAAGATGGGTACACTACTCTGAGGCAATCCCATTTACTTAAAATTTCATTTTACTATTCCCACAGAGAGAGAAAGAAGACACTCTATAAAAATATACTGTTTCTTACAAGATGACATCTGTAGAACCAAATCTGCCCTAAAATACAAATTGCATTTTCTGTTTCTTGATATACCTAAAACTAAAAGGCATGTGGCTAAACTACTGTCCCATGATTAATCCGGTACTTAAACACATCAAGAAAACAGCAGAATAGCTCTAGCAAACCTATTACAACAAATTATACATGAATTTTCTTTCAAGCAAATGAATATCTGCTGTTCTTCTCAGCAGAAAATCCTAGGCTCCAAGTTTTGACTAAAGCTGATAAAAAATAATTTTTTGAGACAATAAATCCTCCTATGGAGGACATTGCATTTCCCACATCTTCACTTTTTATCAGGAGTACACTAAAACTGCCTGGAGGCTCTTCAAACAGATGAAATATAGTCCTAAATAGATGTGCTTAATATTGTCTAAATCATAGCAAAATACTGAGAGGGCTGGAAATCTCACCACCTCCAGCTGCTCCCATAAACACGTATACACAGCTATAACTTGAGTAATTTCCCCAGTCTCTTCAGGGCTGTTGTTTTGTTTTGAGGTTTGCAGGTATTAAGCTTTAATTCAGCCTATTCAACTGCAGGAAGAATGAAAATCTTTCTTAGAACACGTGAAGGTGAGCAAGTGTGAGGGAGAGAGAGACCTGCCTGCGGTGCAGGGGCGCTGGGTTTATCCCAGCTGGCCAGGAGATGTTCTGAGGCCTCGAAAGCTGTGCTTGAAGATCCACCAGCCATGGAGAGGCACCTCTTGGGTTCCTGCTGAGGCATTCCCTCACTGTGAGGCGTTTTTCTTGAGCCTCTTTTATCTGCCATTTAGAGACAGTAACAAGTAGCTGTGTCTCACAGAGAAATAACACTAGAAATAATGAAGCCTGACTTCCTAGGGGTTTGTGTTTCTTGGCTGATTACAGGCGCTGATTGAAACTGTTTCTAATCACAGGAGATGACTCCTATAACATTTCTTCTAGTGGATTTTAGGTGTTTCAAATGTATATAGTCACATTATAGTCTTTCATTTTTCAGGACTCTTCTGTGGGGTCTTCAGCTGCCCTCTTTCATGCAACTTGAGAAGAAGCAAGCACTCTGCTCTTCTGGTATATTTGTTTGAAATCATCAGTAAAAAATGATTGAGGAATGCACATAAATGTGAGACACTCATGGACCTCTGCACGAGTGAGAGGATTTCTCATTTCCTACAGAAATCAAGCTAAAGTAATGGACACCCTAAAAATTTGTGAAGTGCACACAGCCAAATGCATGTCTGTACCACCAAAAGAGAAAGAAGCCAGTGAAGCAGTTTTGACCCAACATCATTGTGGTCTCTTGACAATAATGGAGAATGAGGAGGGGATGTTATTTGGGAGGCTTTTACTGACAGCCATCAGTGCCTTGCAGTGAGACTGGAATTAGTTGAAATTCCACCAACAACCTACCAAAACCAGACCTTCCAAACACTAAAAATGTAAGAGCTCGTGCCACATATTTATTATGAGCTCTAGGAGAGCATGAAAAGCCTGACCCTCTTCCCATTTACACCAATGAATTCTTGATTTGCAGTTCTCCTGCTTTTGGACTGGGTTGCACAAGTGGGAAAATGAAGCCCAGTTGTTTTGCTGCACCTTTCACAAAAGAAAGGGCAAGGAGGCTGCAGTGGTGCAGCAACAATGTTCTTGGCTGTCTTACACTCTTAGAAATCTGAGAAGTGAGAACATGATGAAAGATTTAAGGAAACAGAGAATGAATATGAAATTTTCTTGCCAAAACAAATAAATGTTTTGGATTTGCAACATTTCGGGAATGGGGCCAAGCAGATTTGACAGAAAGTTTACTAATCTAAGTTTAAAGGCATATGATTGGACAATCCAAGAGAGAGGATAACTTCATCAGTTCCCTTACCCACTTGATGTGAAGTGTACTAATTGTATTTACTTGCTCCTTTTGGTCTCCTTTCTTTATTTTATGTGGACTTGAACATTTTCCTCTCACATTTCACTGACTCTGAGTGGCATCTGCAGAGACATGCCTGCCTCCAGGACAAAATGAACACTGATATTTTCAGAATAAATTATTCCTCAAAAAACCGCCCCCAAAACATACCAACCCAAAATACCCCAGAAACAAAAAGTGAGATAGATATTATAATATGCTGTTGCATTTTTCAACAAGGAAAAATTCTTATCAGACAATCTTTTAAATACTTTCCAAGATGGAAGAAGTTCCCCTTCTTACTGAGCCACTGATTTCAAAACTCTGTAAGCAATAACCTTAAGTTACAGGCTTTGAAAATTAATTGCTGAGAAGCCTGAATTTAGCAACATGCTTTCAAAAAATAGAAAAAAAAATATCCCAGAGACAGAATTAATAAAAAAATGACAGAGCTGTTCAGGGCAGCATCCTATGCTGAGAAAAGGAAATATCAAGTGTGGTTTTTTTTTTTTTTTTTTTTTTTTTTTTTTTGTTTTTTTTTTTTGTTTTTTGGGTTTTTTTTTTTTGTTTGGGGTTTTTTTTTTGTTTGGTTTTTTTTTTTGGGGGTTTTTTTTGT
>VZRH01002009.1:566040-584534 GCA_013397555.1 Urocynchramus pylzowi
TTGACCAAAGCCTCCTTTGAGTTCAGCCCAGGTTTTGCAGATGCACGAGCTGCTGGTGATTCCTGGGATGAGTGTGCACACCAGGGAGTCATTAGCTCCTCTCCCAGCCCAGATGTTGGTACAAATGACATCTGCCAGAGTACTGCCTTGGGGCACTCTCTTGGGGCACAGCACTGCCATCAACTTGCTTGCAGGGCAGCCAGAGTTATCCTGTGCCACTGCATGGGGGACAGGACCCCTTTCAAAACATCTCTTACAAATCTCTGCTGCCTGTGCCCTCTTACACAGGGACTGTGGCCTTCAGGGAGAACTCATCCTGATTTCTGTCTTATGCTTGCTCCTGGGTCCCAGTCAGGGTCTGAGACCTACCCCCATTTCCTACCCCTGTGAAATATGTGGGGTTGAGGCAGAAGTCACTCTTGGTTCTGCATGTCAAGACCATGCAATTATCAAAAAAGGAGTGAAGGAAAAAGTGGATATTGGGAACAGAGACAAATGAAAAGCTTTTTACTAAACTTGGCTGAAGAGCAAAGAAGAGGGTGCCAGGAGGTAGGAAATAAAGTGTCATGCTGCTTCTGTAATTGCCTAATTGGACAAAATAATTCCCTCCTGCAGGGTGACCCACTCTTGCATTTCCAGCAAGGAAATGCAATACAAAATGAGGAACTGAGTTTTCTGAATAAACCCATTGTCTTTATTGAATTACCATTTTATGCTATTATGATTATTGCATAATTATCCACTTTTTGTGAGTACTCATGTCTTTTTACATTCTTCCTGCTCTCACAGTCATCATAGCATGGGACCACCCCAGAGAAATTGTTTGTCAAACTATCCTCTGCTTTAATGGTGCCAGAAAGTGTTTTGCTCTTTGGCAATCAACTTCTCCACTTAATTTCTTAGCTCTTAAGGCTTGTTTATCTAGAGGCCTCCAGAAACTTGCCCACATAGTTGGCATCACTAAAGGTGGTAGGCAGCAGTAAAACACTTTGATCCCAGTCCTCAGGTGCTGCAACTTGTCTGAATTGGATGGCTGAGCCTTTTCACCACTGATCAAGCAGTTTGTAGCAGATTATTATAATTGAGCACCTTTGAAGTGCCAAGTTATATGAAGCTCTGGAACAGTTCATGTTTCAGAACTCAAATCAAATTTATTAATATTCTAATTTTTTAGGGATAGCATGCTGTTTACAGAGGTGGTTTTTCTGCACATTCTTATTTGTCCTGGTGAGGCTGCTCCACTTGGGAAAAACACATGTAGGAAAATCATCCATAGCTAAGAACCTGTCCTCACTCCTGATTTAATCTTAACCTGATGTTTTCCAAAGACAGCCATGGGAACTGTGTGTCCCAGTGGAAGGTTAGACCTAGCCTTGCTGCTGAGCCAGGCTGATCTGTGTTGCTCTGCCAGTGCACAAACAAGGCAGCTCAGCTGAGCATGGGAAGAGCAGTCCCCAGCCAGGCAGCCTGAGCCTGTCTCCAGCACAGTGTCACCACCAAAGCCAGGGATTGCTCTGGTGACCCCACTGGGAGAGACAGCACTCAACAGTTCAGTAAAGTGAAAACAACAGCTGAAAGTCACCTTTGCAATGGTGTGGCCAGGGCTGTAGTCAGTAGTCCTAAGAAGTTGGGAGGAAGCTCTGACAGCCTCCAATGAATGCTTTTGCTGGCAGCTATTCCCTGTCTCCAAGAAGCACCAGTACAACCAGTGCTCACCCGAGCTGCCACCCAGCACAGTCCCAACACCCTGCCCAGATCTCCACAGCTGGGAGGACAGAGCTGCTGGGAGCTCAGGAAGTGCTCACAAGGACATTTGGGAGTGCACCTACTTCTCACAGCCCAGCCTACAAACATCTAGTAAGTGAATTAAATGAGTATTTTATATTTTATTGACAGTGCTCTCACTACGGGGAGTACATATTGGAGAAATTTTTAAAAAGAAGACAGTATGTGGTTCTAAACAGTGATGTCAAAAAAGAAAAAAAACCCCAGTATTTTGTTTTAGAGTATGCAGGGACAAAAAGCTCCCCACATTTGAATTGCAATGAGCATTCAAATGTTACATTTAAATACCTGTCCCTACCTTTTCTTCCCAAAACCTGTCTTTTGAACCCAAAATTCAATATACATGAAAATCTGAATAGAATAAAAATAAAGTCAAAAGGCCAATGCCTCTAAAATGTCCCACAGAAAATAAGATACTGAAAATGTTGCAGTTCCACTCTGCTAGGTCAGCAACCAAGATGAGAAAGGAAGAAATGTTGGCTCAAATTTTGAAGTTACCAAATAAAGAGATTTAAATAAGAAATAGACTGGGGAGCAGTGAAAGAGACCTTAAAATATGTAGATTTTAATTACTCTGCCTGAAAGTCTCAGTTGCTGTCTGTGTTTTAGAGAGACTGGGTTTATAGGGAGCACCCAACGCCCAGGCTGATGGGGTTTTTACTTTGGAGTAGCTCTGGTCTGGTCCTGTGATCTTAACTGCAATTAGCTGTGAGATTGTTTTGTTCCACCCATGAGCAGCCAAGATTGCATGTCCCCAGCTGCTCTGCAATGTGGGACATGGAATGATACATGGTGGAGAGAAGCAGATTCATTCCCAAGTGAGCTCCTGCTCTGAAACCAACTACTTGTGTAGGCTACACACTTTGTTCATAATTTCTCAACACAAAGTAGACACTTCATCTGATTATAATTTCTGCCTGGAACTAGGAGAATACCATCTGCCTAAAAATGTACAAATATGACAAGTGCCTAATATATTTTTATGAGAAAAGTCCAATATGGAGGAAGAAAACACAGCAATGCCCGATTTGTCAATGACTATTGCAATATTTTGGTATTACAGTGTTACTTCATGCTAGTCTAAATCATTGCTATTAACAAATCTAGGAGCTTCAGAAAGGCCACATCTAAAAAAGAATTTTCATCTTCCACTAATTGCATCATTTTATGAAGTCTTAACAGACTTGAAAAAATTGGCCTACAGTCTGAGTGACAGTTTGTGTTACAGATTTAGAGAGGATATGAAATTTTCCCATATCAAAGCTGAAAAACAGTTCTGACAGCTGCAAATGTTCTCTGAATTAATAATGTGGAGCTGGTATAAGACAATATTTAAGAAAAATCCATTTCTTTCTGCAGCATTGAAGCCCCTTGCTTATAAAATATTAAACAGGATTAAAATTGGTATGCTGCTTGAACGGAAAGAGAAAACTTGAAATCCACATATGAATCCGGAAGTAAAAATAATCATTAGTTCCAGCTTTTATTAGTGATAACTTATAATTCAGGGTAAAACAACAGCCTTCCCTTGCTGCTAAAATTCAAACCAATATTTTGGCTCTGGCATAGGAAAGAAAATCCACTTTCTAGCTTCATTATTTAAACCCTACTGACCAATCCTTATTTGCAGATGCTTTCTTCATTGTAACTATAACAAACACCTCTGGAAGATTAAATAAGCCTGTTATCTCCTATGTAAGCTCCCTGAATATTAACTGACAAATCTGAAGTTCTGGTTTGTCCTGACTTTACAGATAAAATTACTTTCTTATTTCTCAGTGCTTCCTTACATCAGCTCTTAGTTACAAATAGATTCTATAATGTCAATAGAAACACAGGAGACATGGCCTGGCTTTGTGGTTTTTTTGTCTAGCAGAGAGAAAGTCTGGGCTAAAATTTCAAGAGACTTAAAAATTTAACTTCAAGCCCACCTAAACTTCTCAGGTTGACAGTTTAGGCATTTTGTTCCCCATTCTCACCTGCAGGAATGAGAGAAACCTGTGTCATCTGTGTAAAACTCACCTGTGCACTCAACCTGATGCAGTCCCCCTAAGCAAGCCTGTGCCTTCTCAGCTGGTGAGATGCTGTATGTGGACCAAGGGAAACCTCAGGAGCTGCAGAGAGGTCCTACTGCCTGGAGCAGACACAGAAACCCTGACAGCCCAGCTGTATTTATCTAGAGGAAGGCAGGGTGAGTGTACAGGGCAGGAATATGTGGGGGGATGTTGCAAGCCTTTTCTGTCTGCTCGGGATGAAAGAACTTCCCCTCAAAGTCTCAGGGAAAGTCCCAGCCCTTGTATTTACAGCTGAGGTGAAGCTGTGGTTGCTTTTATCATGCTGGCACTGACTTGCCCTATTGGCTATTGGCCAGAGCTAAGGTTTGGCTGCCTTTCCCCACTCTTGTAAGACTAACCAGAATTGCATAAGCCAGAAATGTTGTAGAAGCACAAAAAAAAAAATACAAATATTTGCCTGGAAGGAAAGCTGCTTTTCTGTGTCTTGGCTCTTGTGTGCCATTCCACCTCTAGCTAAGGACAGTAAGATTGCCTCATTGGGATAAAAGGAATTTGGCAGGGGTTGGTTGAAAGTAACTTATCTCTGAAGTTCTTTGGATATTCTTGGTAAGTGCAGCTATCCTGTGGTGCCAGAATCTGTGATGGATAAGTGTTGAGAAATGAGTGAGTCTTTGAGGGATGAGCCACTGTGAATATTGTGATGTTACATATCTGTTTGAATTTTTTGATGTCACATATCTGCTTGAAATGGGACATAATTCAAAACAGATTACTTGAGCATCATTGAACTAGATCATAATCCAGATAAGAGCAAGGGGCTAAGAAAGTCCCACTAGCACTGAAATTTCGTAAGTTTGAAAAATTACTTGAAGGGGGATTTAAATAATATAGCACTCTAAACTTGCAAGCAATTTGTGACATTATAGAGGAAGATAGTAAAAGAAAAATATTTTTACATAATCTTGACTTTGGGAGACTTCGTGGAAACTAATTAGAAAAACACACTAAGAAGAAAGAGTCATAGAATATATAAAACACAGAGGGAATTTCTAAAAACAGAAAGAAAGGACAATAAGAAGTTTCATTCAGAACAATCTGTGACTGCACTAGGGCTGAAGAAAGTATATATGAGAGCTTGAGTTCCAGAAAAGAGATCAGGTCATGCTTGAGATTTAGAACAGGAATAGTCTGTGTCACTTGTACACTGTGATAAAAAGCACAAGCCAGTGTGATGCCTGAACCACTGGAAGAGATCCAGGAACTGAGAAAGGTGATATCACTTTGAAAGAGCTTGGAAGATTCAACAAGGAGCACCTGGCATGTGCAAAGTGTTTGACCTGGCTCAGAACATCCGCTGAGGCAGTGGATGTGTCAGGGGATAACCAGTGCAGTATTCATTTTCAGGTGACCCTTATAGGAAGATGCTGCCAAGAATTGTGTTTTACACTTAAATTAAAGGGAATGGAGAGGAAGATAGTTGACTTGCAGAGTTTAAAAGCACAAGGCTAAGTCCACAGAAGATACATGAGAAATAAATGTACAAATTCATAATAGATGGGGAAAAGGGCAAGTGCTACGTGATTCAGGGCATCAAGTTGATCTAAGCATTGAGTTCCTGTGCAATAACACAAGCAAAAAAAATCTGAAAATAATTAGGGGCTATTTTCCAGTGGATAAATACCTTGTGAATACTAAAAAAAATCCAGGAAAGCATTGAGTTTTCCAACATTTCACACACCTTTGTGGTCCCTTCACATTGTAAAGCAATGCTTTAAAGAGGAGCTGAAAATGCTCATTGCTCTGGAACGACTGGAAGAACAGACAAAATAATTCTTGTAATTATAGGAAAGATAAATGAAACTCCTTGTTCATCCATTGATGGGCCTGAAGAAACAAAAGAGGTCTGTGACAGGGGTCCTGGTGGCTGTTCATATTAGCAAAAATAAAGGAGGGGTTTTTTAAAACTTTTTGAAACATTTGTGAGCTGCACTCTTTTATCAGATGTGTATTTAGGCTGCCTTTAGCACCTGAGGAAAATTGTGATGCAATTTGCCAACTTTTCATGTTAGTAAGATTTATACACATGACATTTAGATTTGATGAAAAAATACTGTCTCAGAGTAGCTATGGAAAGAAACTGTGCTTCTGGGCTGAAGGTGGACAAACAACACTGTAAATACCATGTAACACAAATAATAACCTACTTGAAAAAAGTTGGCAGAAACCCAAGTAAATCACCAGAAGAGATTCAGCAATTTGTCTTCTCCAAAAGTATTTGGGTGCTGAATTATGAAGAGAAATATGTACCTACTTTAACTTTTTGAGAGCCCATTCATGATCATCTCACATGTAATTATAGAAGAAAATGAGAAATAGGAGGAATTAATTAGACATTTCAGAGTTTAAAGTAAATTATCCGTGGAGGATTTCAGGGCAAATCTTGATGTGGTCATTTTAAACAGTGTGTAAAATGAAAAAACCCAACTTTTTTAAACAAAACTTTGGTATACTCATAGGGGAAAAAAAGAAGATTTAATCTTAGTCATGGAAATAAACAAACCCATACATTTTTATTTGCTGAAGGCCAGTGCCGTTTGGAACTGATTATAAATCATAAGGAATTACCAAACAAAGCCTGGCCAATGGCCATTTTTCATTATTTTTCTGTTATGGAGTGCGACTTGCAGCTTCAATATATCCTTGAAATTGCAAGCTGGATTTCTAGAGCATTTGACAATGGAACTAAGTCCAGAGAGATATTTGCTCATCACTCTTATTGCAACAATAGCTACTGAGGCTAAGATGCTTCAGAAAATAGCTCATTTCATTGAATGCAAGATTGAATTTAGCCTGAAAACATGGGAGTAGTGAACTTGAAAGCACCACCAGGGAAGATCTTCCAAAGCATATGTGCCAAAAATTTCAAGATTTGAATGCTTAAGGAAAAGGCCAGGGACATGGGAGGGGTGTGTGCTGCTCTGTGTCCATCTCTCACACTTCACCCTTCCTTTTTTCCCTTTTTTTTTTTTTTAGTTTTTTTTTTTTAAATTTGTGTCTGTGCTCTTTTTTTTTTAGGGAAAAGAAAAAAAGAGCAATGGTGTTACAAAGCTGCATGTTGTTTGTAGGAGGTTGTTTCCCCAGGCTCATACTTACAGTGGAAAAAGAGATGACAACCTTCTAAAAAACCCAGAAGGGAAAAAGAGGCACAAAGCCTGTCACTTTGTGCTGCAAAATCTCCATCAGACAGCAAACTGACCCCGGGACCAGGGAGACCCAGGACACTCAGCTAGGATGGTGCCCCTGGGAGAAACAGTCCTGGTGCCCTAGGGGAGCCAGCATGCCCACAGGGACACCACAGGGCACCTCAAAGGCTGGTGGAAATTTACTGATAAATGCAGCCTCAAGGCTTCTGATAAACATTTGTATCCCTCTGTTCTATCCCTGTTTGAAATATACTTGGTTTCATGTTTTCCTTGGCAGGGAAGGTATAGCCTTGGGAATATACATTAAAGTTTTAGCATGTGAAAAAAAATTTCTGGCTATAGCTTTGTAAAGCCTGCCTTTGCTATGTGCAGCCTTCACAGAGAGAGGAACATCATTTTGCTGGGGGTTTATTCTGAGGTCCAAGATTACACAGGTATTCAGGATGGAAGTCAGCATGTCTTTGAGGATTTATACATTAGGGGTGGCGAAACACCACCAAGCACACTAGTTAACCCACATCTCAGACATGCCAGAGTAAATGGATTTCTCCCTGAAACAGGGTACACAGCAGCATGGTTTAAACATAAGCTTTGTCCTGTATTCTTTGTCCCTGTCATGGCATTTCTGCACAAAGCTTAGTTTCTCGAGAGTGAAGTGCTGATTCCTCAGTGTTTAGGGGTAGCTGACTTGAGATCAGCTTTCCCAGAAACATGAAAAAAAAATCACCCTTCACAAAATCACAGATACAGGTGTCACTTTTAAATTCATGGATTTCCCATACGATGGCATTGTCTGATTGGAAACAGTTCAGAGTAATTTCAGTGAAACTTGATTAAAAAAAACCAGTGGTTAGGAGACAAATTGGATCATATTTCCCTTTCAAATAAAGTCAACTAACTTTCTTTCTTGAACTTTGTTTGACACTGTTTCATGTGATGGTTGACTTGCTTCCTTGTGCTCAAACTGAAGCTGTTGACTATGAGTGTTTGCTGTCAATTTCGACAGGGTGGGAATATCCAGACAATTTCTGAACATAAGCTCCAGAATTCTTGACAGCTTAAGATTTCTTTCTTGCCAGTACTTTATCCATGAAACCTATGAGGGAAGCACTGGGCATGCAAGCAGGTGAGCAACATAGGTCACTTGAATTTGCAAACCAAGATAAACAGAATTTCTTAAGGTACTCAGCGATTGAAAACACGAGCCAAAACTAAACATACAGAGATGAGCTGTTGTGTGACCAGATATTCAAAGTTAGGGAACAGGTGAGTTTTTGGAGGAGATAGTAAATTCTAACTTCTTTCTTTCTATATAAATTACTAACCTCATCCAGCCTGTCCATGCTTCGTTTTGATCATCTTCTAAGAAAGTGTTTGAGAAGTGAAGGACATGAGGAGGGGTATAATTTTTCTTGTCAGAGGTGAGACTGACACATGGGAGGCTGAAAGTCAATAATGGCTGAAGCATTTTTCCATTTGTTGTTCTCATCTTGGCTGAAGCCAAATCCCAGCTTGGATTCCTTCCTCTAAAGTTAATATTTTCAAAGGAACTACGCTCAAATATGTGTGAGATGTCTCAGGTTTTTATTGTGTCTCATTAGTTTTCAACACACATGTGAAGATCAGTAAAAATCCTGGAGGGACCTCTTATAATACTGCCAGTAGGAGATGGGAAAATGTAACTGTATAAGCTTTTACATTCTTAGTGTTATTTTCGGTTTTTTGGCTACCTGCCATTTGATTTTAAGTGGGGATTAAAGGCACTGAAGACACATGCAGCTAATATATCACAGGTTTTTTTATGCTAAATAAAGGTAATTTTGTTCAGCTGGTGTTTATCACCTATTCACAGAGTGACACACTCGTTTCTGAGATGATAATAACCATTCAGTATCAGCATTCCTTGCTGTTTCAGCAGATAAAGTTATGCTGTGACCAGAGATAGCTGTTGTGCATGCATTTGTGAAGGCTGCACTGGATTCCTGCTGCATTCAAGCTCGCTGCTTCATTTCTAAACTGTCTTTCTTAAAAAACAACAAAGAATGTGACACTATTGTTCACTTAGTTTCTGGGAACATATTCTGCTGATGGCAGTGCCTACCAGGAGGCCAAATTATCCCCTAAGATAGCTACTGTCTGATGTAGAGAAATATGCAGGGTTTTAACTTCTTACTGTTCCACAGATAAACTGTACTGTGATTTTGTGTGAGAGGGAAGGCAAAATTCTTGTTACAAGTATTCTGGGAAGAACATTTGGGTACAGTTAAAGAAAAGCATAAAGTGAAGCACACTGAAATATTTCAGTCAATGGCCCAAAGCAAAGCCTAGATTATGATCTGACTGATCCACTCTGGACTTGGAAAGGTGTATTTTTCCTTAGTCTGTGGGGAGGCATGTACACTGCACAAAAGTAATGGTGTCATACTGGGAGTGTTTTAGTTCTGTGGAGTGTCCTCAACAACTGGAAACACCATAGCTGGAAGCTCATGGGAATGGGTGCTGTATTTTAGGCCACGTGCTAGTGTCCAAACCTATTTCAAAATGAGGCAAAGAAGAAAAGGTGAATTGAAGAAATACTTATTTACAGACCATAATGCCCTTGAGCTGAAATCTGCCTAGGCTGTGTTGAATAGATCTTTATGGTCTATGGGCCATGCATGTCCAATAAGTCATTCCAGTACATCTAGTGATTTTTCTTGAAAGAATTTACAAATATCCATAAGTCAGGGATGATGATTCTTCCTGCTTTATACTTCTATCTGAAATTGCTTCATGAAGCTGAACTGTCATACTTAGAGGAGGTTAACAAGGGATGTTTGATGTATTCTGAAAACATGAATACCTCTTTTGGATATTTATATACCTGAAAAACTTTGTAGATTTTTCAACTGAAGCTATTTTTAAAATTTCCCTTAACCACTCCCCCTTGCAAAATTGTATGGTCTTCCTACATTTGGGATGCAACAATATTCTGAAATTTAGAACTGCTTGTGAGAGAGAAAATAGGCTGTAGAACTTCTGCCCATAACCATAGCAGATCATTTTATCCTATTTATGTAATGCCTTTATAACTACTGTACAGCTAATTAAAAAATGAGCTGCAAGGAGAAATATAAACCTTAATGAAGCAGCATAGAAACGTAGAAAGATCAACTGCTCAATTTTATGGACTCAAAGAGAATACAAAAGCCCCCAATCCATTTTGAGCAGCTCACTCCAGCAGCATGACACAACACTGGCATAGCCAGACATTTTACTGAGTTCCATAGCTGACAAAATCACCCCTACTGCCAAAATGCTCAAATATATGACTGAGTCACAGGAGCTGAACAAATTACTCCATATCAGTTTAGCCATATGACCTCTTCATGTCCATGCTCTTGACTTGCTCCAGTAAATACTACCATACCAATTTAAATGTCCTCCTCTGAGCTCTGCAGGCCTAAGTCCCCCATTTAACAAGTCTGGCTGCATGTGCATGGTATTTGTGTGCTGCTTTAGTCCTTCCTGATATTTTGTAAAAATAAATTTTCCAGACAGACTTCTTAATATATATTCCTTTGTATCATCCAGCACAGGAAGAGCTTGAAAAACCGCATTTTTCTTCTAGGCTATTTAGACATACAGAAATTATTTTTGTTTCCCTCATTTTTTTGATTTCCTTTTAAAAATGGGGACCTTATTATCATGTAAGCAATAACCAAATGATACAGCCAGAAATAAAAGTTAACACTTAGTCAAGGAGAAATAATTTTGATATTTTTATAGCTGCGCTTCCTTTAGAAGGGTAGAACTTCTTTTCCAGTGATACATTTATGGTATTATAATTAATCAGAGAAAAAGAAATTGCACTGCATTATGAAAGAAAGCAGTGAGGAGGGGACATGAAGATGAATAGGCTACTTAAGAGAGTAAAGGATTTCTGGTGCCAGCCTGACAATGACATAGAGGACTTGAGTCTCTGTAGTGCTATTAGGTCCCTCAGACTCCTCAGCAGTTTTATTCAGGGCTTTCAAGGAACTTATGACATTATTGGTCATCATTGCTATGCTTGGCCACTAAGCAGAAGACAGAAGAGGAAGTTATTTGAACAAAACAAGGTGCTGGTTTCACTGAGTAAGATGAATTTCACTGGAAAGGATGAGTTTCAGTTCTTCAGAAATGATAGTGAGCTGTTATTAAATGACATAATTCTTCCAAAATGGCTTGCTTTTGATCATGGCACAACAAATGTACTATCCTCAGAGTCTCTTCCCTTCACAGTTTCCTCTCACTGACCTCACAGCACTGACCATTCTCTCTCTGCTCCTCTTCTCTTCTACATTCCCTGTCCTTTCAGCTCCCTTTGAAGCACGCTTGTTAGTAGCAGTGATCTCCCTGGCTTCTTTGTCAGACAGTATCCCAGCCACATTAAGGTTACTTTTTGTGAAGGTGGTGTTTACACCTAACTCAATGAGGTGGGAATAAGAGGTCTCCCAGAACAAGTAAGGATGCAGACTTTCAGGTTTCACAAGAAGCATTTCACAGACAGGTGAACATGGAGAGAAAAATATGCTGACAGCAGCCCTGTATATGAGAGACTGCACATGAACAAGAGGAAAAATTCTGTTCTCTATTCCCCCAGTCCACTTTGTTCTTTAGAAAAATCAAAACAATGACAGTCAGAAGGTTCAGGTAGCCTGTATTTGGTGCTAATGATGGGACTGGAAACACCGGCATGTACTGTAGTAATACTACTTTCATCTTGGCCATTCTCATCTACATCCTTTCATTTCTGTAAGAAGTTATTTAAATGTGTGCATATGCCTCAGACAAGTAGTCTGTGTTTTTAATATTTTTAAAGAATGTCAGGAAGTTAGAATAAATATCTCCATTCAATTTGCTTAATAAGAATTTTCAGAAGCATTTGTCATATTTCTGCTGGCAAAGTCAACTGAAAGACTAGTTTTAGCAATGTGAAAAGCTGCTTCTATTGTGACAAAAATTATGGCCTAAGGGACAGAGCCAGCCCCTCTAGAAATTAATACTTACAAAACCACATTTCTGTCAACAATCTGATGGTAATGCCATAGGAAGCTACTAATGGGAAAGCAGAGCTGTTAGAATAAAATGTGTTCACCTTCTCTAAACCAAGGAGGCTTTATTTATTCTTCCAAGCAATAGGCACAATTGAACTGTCTCTCTAAAATCTTTGTCCTCTGTAGATAATGCTTGATTTAGAACTAACTTGTACTTCATCTTCTGTTTCATGTACTTGGTATTTTTTGGCATCATATAGACCTTATGCTCTGGGGAATAACAACTTTCTTAATCTATTTTTGTGTTGCATCTGCAATTACAACTAAGCACTATAGGTACCAAATACACAAGATAAACCCCCACACCATGAATTTTATATGGGCTGAAAAATGAAATCTTTCATATAAATACAAGGTATTAGCAGTCTAATCAAAGCATTCTTATTAGTCCCATTTTGTAAAAACCAACACTTCAAATTTTCCAATTATTTTGGCTCACTCCTGGTCATGGTGCAATTGATGCTAGTACCCACCAATTTCCTCATCTCCACCCCTTTCTTCAGAATTATGCTCACCCTTCTGCTGGTCCTCAAGAAGCAAGGGAGAGGGTTCTGGCAAGTTGTAAGTGTCCTGGGTTCTTCACTGAGAGAAGTGTGGTGCTGCAGAGGATTTGTTCCATCTTACTCTAGGACCAGTGTGGGGCTGCTTTTATATGGTTCTTAGCACGTACTGCACGTTAGTCTTTCCTCATTGGTCTGCAATTCCTCTTTGTATCTAAATATACTATATATAGTAAGTTTTAATTACCTGCATTGAATATTTGTTCTTTGTTCCCTTTGTTATCTCTAAAGCCAGTTTTACCGGCCTCCCAAGGGCTTAATGAGCAGTAATTGATCAGTAGTAATTTGTTTATAGCCCAGGAGGGTCTGGTTTCATCCCATCTCCACGCTTTGAGAACCCCTCCTATGACCCATTACTTGTATAATCCTCCACCCCAGTTTCTTTTCAGATCGTAGCTGCCTCTGTGCAAAGCAGCTACTGCTCTTCTGCTATTACATACAGAAACAGCAACATTCTCATTAAAATGGGCATTAAAATACACAAACCTACAAAGCTAAGCTAAAACTTAAATTAAGTAATATTCACCCGGCAGGTAAATAATTTTTGATACAGCTCACCTAGGTAAAATGAAGGAAAAGGCAATCCAGGATAATATAAAGTTATCCTGATGAGTCCCAGCTCCCAGGCTTTGGAGATGTAGCACAAAGTTTTTGGGCTCCTACTCACAATGGCAATGCCCTGCCTTGCAGGCTGTGCTGCTCTGCCCTGTGGAAGCAGGCAAAGAAGTCTTGGCCATGGGGCTCATCAGCCAAAGAGAAGACCCTGGAGGA
This sequence comes from Urocynchramus pylzowi, assembly GCA_013397555.1. Taxonomy (NCBI): domain Eukaryota; kingdom Metazoa; phylum Chordata; class Aves; order Passeriformes; family Fringillidae; genus Urocynchramus; species Urocynchramus pylzowi. Next base: position 579,453 of record VZRH01002009.1, read on the forward strand.
GATGGGTTCCCATGTTCCAGGTTAGTTTGTGTTATCTGAGAACTGAGAGCTGTGGTTCCTCAATATAAAGCAAACTGCAGGCAATCGAGCCCCATTCAGTGTAAAATCTGTTATGTGGAAAGAAAATAAAAAGTACTTCCTTCAAAGTAGCTTCATTTTCTTGCCTAAGTCCTACTGATATCTGCAGGTTATCTCTACTGAGGAGCCTGGTCTGACTGATGCACAATAAAAGTGAATACAGATGTCGTGGAAATGAGGGCAAAAGGGGGATTTCTGACCACCTGCTTTATGGGACAGCATTCCTTCCAGGCTGGAGCTTTGTGTCCCAGCTTGGCCTCAGGCTGGCTCAGTGCCTGCCCTGAGAGGGAGAAGGTCAAGTTCCAGATGGGGAAGAAGGAACACTTTCTGGTGGACCACAAACAACTCTTTTCTGTCAAAACTGACTTTTCACTGCCTCCTGCTCAGCGGTTTTGCTTGAATCAAACACAAAAGGAAGCAGAGTTAAGTCTACTGGTGTTGTCTTTTTGACTATTTCCAAAAAACCTCGTTCCTTTCCAGGATTGGTGCTGTTTTAAATGCAGCTTCATTTTCAGAGTTTGGGTGAGAGCAGGGGCAGGCAGGACAGAGGCAGAGGTGTTGTATGGATGTGCATTTGTGCAGCTCCTGGCCTGGATGTGTGTTGCATGGGGGAGCAGACTTCCAAATTTTCCTCATGGGAGTGAAAACCCTGCTCTTTGCTGCAGAGCTGTGAGCTAAGAGCACTGTCAGGGAATCCTCATGTGGATTTCTTCTCTCCAGATACATATTGTGGCCTGTTCTGCAGCATGCAATGGCACCTCACAGTAAAACTCTGGTGTAATAAATGACACGAATCATAAAGCATCCGCCAGTAAGGAAAGTAACTGTCCCAGCTCAATATTGCAGAGAATCCTGTTAATTTATTATAGTCAGTTTATAGGATTTATTTCTGTTTGACACTGGGAATAATTCTCAAAGCCTCTCTAAGACAGAAGAAAATAATTAAATGTTCAATTGCTTCTACCTTGATGGTTAATGTAATCTTCTCACATCAAGAAGAGAGGTTAAATTTAAATGATTTCTTAAATTCCATCTTGAATTGTCAGAACTGTGCAAATTCAATATTTTTTTTGTTTTGAATAGAAGAATATGCAGTTCCCATGTAGATTTCTACATTCTGTTTCTCATATAAAATTAACTTTTTAAATAAAATCCAAGTCTATAAAATTACCAGAGAAAAAGGAATTAAATGATTGTTTAAAATTAAATGCTTCTTTAAAAAATCACAAAGGGCTTGGTACTCCAATACTTTGCGTGTCATATGGTCACTTAACTTGTAACATTCTGATAGCCACAAAAAAATTACTGGTTTTGCCTGGTAGGGTGTAATTTCTATAATATACTGACAAATCTGTGATTGTTTGAAGTTAAATTTATAATAGCTTTCAGAAAAATTTGATTTATTGTTACATTTAATCCTGTGATCAGGTGTACACTTACCTGATGCCCACAAATGTCATGTAGATGTAAAATTGTTTTATGTGGACTTGTTTCACAAATACCACTAAGAAATAATGTTGAAAGATCTTTTATCCTAAAGATTTTTTTTTTTTCTGCCTATTTTAACAGTAATTGGGAAAAACAAGAGTGGAAAGTTAAATAACCTAAGCAGAAATTATCCAGTTACAGGAGCAAAAGTTCAATAGGGAGATGGTTGTATTCATCACAGAAAGTTGTTAACATTGATCATCACAAAAAATATTCATTTGAAGTGTGCTCAGATGTAGGACACGGTAGAGACGTTCCTTTTAAGTGACAGTGATTGAACTGAAGATGAAAAGCCCCATCTTGTTATGTATTATTAAATAATTAATTTTGCAAAGATCCATTATAAACTGAGAGGTGTGTATCTGAATAACTGCAATTGGTGCACAAAAGTGAACGTTGGTCATTTTTATGTTGATCAAATGTTGATCATGTTAATCAATTTTATTATAATGATAGTGTCTGAAGATTTTATGAATTTATGATTTAGCTATATGTAGCTAGTGATCACAGAATAAAAATCTTCATAATCTACCTAAAAATCTTGCACATTGGTCATAAAAACATACTGAACTGGAGTGGGACTACACATACAGATTACACTGCAAACTGGGATGACAAAGCATGTCAGATAGAGTGGGTCTCACTCTTCTCAGAAGCAGTGTTCTGCTGTGAACAGGTGGAAAGCAAATATGGAAATAGTGACCAGCAGTGGAACTGTAGGTGTGTGAGATGGCAGTGCCACTGAAGTACCAACTGTAGTGTCTTCAAAAGAAAGCATAACATAAATATGCAAATATGAATACAAAGGAGGCCATGTGGATGGTCCATGAAATTGGTACATGGTCCTGCAGACCCAGTGAAAAATGTTTTGAGAGAGTTTGCAGAGGTGTGAGTAACACTACTGTAGATTTATAGTAGGAAAACCAAGCACTGTCAGAAGTGATATTTTCTATAAAAACAGAAAAAATGCATCACACAGCAGAGTTTTCTTCACTTACAGAGGTTTTGTGCTTCTAATATGTAATTTCATGTGGTAGGAAACTCTGCTATCAAACACTTGCTGGAAAACTCTTTGAAAGGGAGTCATCAATGCTGGATCACTTGGCAAAACAGGTTGAAGTGCTTTGAAAATCATGTGAATAGACTGAAAAGACAGTTGAAAGAAAGCAATGTAGAAGCCTATTATGGTCTAAGTAGTGTAGTACACGGTTGTGAGAGCTTGTTCTTTTCCCAGCAAGAAAAGCAGACAACCTCAGAGCAATGGAAATATCATAACCAAGAGCCACTTGTGCCAGTATTCTCCAGGTGTGAAAAACACTTGACCTCAACCAAACCAACAGCTAAATATAATATACATAAGTATTTTATAACTATTTCATAGTTGAAGAAAAGTGTTCCTAATAGACACCTTTTCTTTGCATCATTTATACAATTTGTTATGGGAAGTGCTTAGTCACTGTTTTTTATGTATCACTTAGCAAGATACTTTCTCTTTGGCCTTCTATTACTCTGGGAGCCTAATGGTTCTCACTGGCATGACAGGTGGCAAGATCTAATTTTCTTAGAAAGGGGCCTTGTGAGATGTGCAATCCAATACAATGCACACTTCAGTATCAAGAAACAGCCTAAATGAAAAAATAATTGCCATTTTCCATGACAAACAGAAAGCTAAACCTTTTGGCTCCTGGTGTTTAAATTGTGCCTGTTAGTTTGGATGACTAAGTGAGAGTGTCACTAGTACTTAAAATTTTGGCATACCTTGGTATTGTTAAAATTACATTAATCAGCAATCTCAGTCAAAATTGCTTTTCCCTTCATCAGTGCCTTTTAATATTCTAACAACTATGGTGTAAGAAAACTTGTTTTTACTTTTAATTATGTGGATCTGTTATATTAACATTTATAATGTGTTGGATGAGTAGTTATTTTTTAATTTTGGCCAAGGATGCAGGTTGTCTAGAGGTTCTCATAAAAGTTCCTACTGACTTCAGCTGCATAATTTGGAAATACTAATTTACATATCCACTAATCACACTGGTTGGATTTCTTTTCCCTGTGAGTAACTCAAAGGTTCCTGGAATTTTTTTTTTTTCTGTTCATGGGTGTAAGTAGGGCTGTAAGATCTAGCTTTAGGTAGGTAATTGTATTATCCCAGCTTTAAACTGACAGGTTAATATTAATCAGGACTCAGTTTCACACCAACAGATAAAGTCCTACAGGATTTTGCTAGGACTCTGTTAGCAATCCAAATAAGGATAAAGGATATTCTTAAGTCATACAGCTGTGTGAACAACTGTAATCGATCGTAGCCATTATTGAGCTCACTTGGATCCCTAGTCTCACAGATATTCATGGAAACAATTACACAACTGAAGTACAAAAAAAGCATTAAGAGGGATTATGCTGATATTCTAGTTTCACTGTCTAGGGCTGAAACCACATCTCTTACCTACTCATGAAAAATAAAACCTGCTCTTCTAGGAAAAAAAAAAAGCGATCAATATAGAAAATATTTTATTGTATAATGTATTTAGGTGTAACCAGAGATTTGGCATGAAAAATGCAATAGAAAGCCTAATGACTAATTCAACTAGAAGAAAAAGTCTAGTTATTTATTTCAGGAGGTGGGCCAATTATTCACCCATTTTTAAATTGTAGGTGTCTTCTCTGTTCACGCTATTCCATTACCCCTCCCGGAGCTGTTCCCTCCAAGGCTGGTGCTCGTTCCCCTGCTTGCCCGGTCCCACAGCCTGCTGTACTCCCTGCTCTCCTGGGCTTCCTGCCCACTGCGGGGTGAGGCAGCTCTGGTGATAGGAAGCAGGTCTGGCAGCGCTTTTGCAAGAGGTGCAAAGATTTGAGAATAAGCCAGGTCAGCAGATAAAGCCCACATCAAACAAAGACTTTTCAAAGCCTCGGTAATCTGTTTAAAATGCCACTCTGCTGGCTTAAGAGACTCTTACTGCCTACAGCTTAATTGACCCAATATGAAAGATTTGATTTCTGTTTATTGCGCTGTGATAACTGGATGTTACTCGAGCAGTCATTATTGATTATCAGCGCTGCTGTCACTAATTAAGGCTGTTTGCGGAGAGCGCCCAGCGGCTCCAGAGAGCCAGCAGAGCTGCCCGGCAGCGAGGGCAGGGCCGGCCCGGGCCGTGACGGGGCGCAGGGACGCGGTGGCGGCGGGATGTGCCCCCGGGCAGGGCGGGATGAGCTCCCGGGCACACGGGATGTGCCCCCGGGCACATGGGATGTGCGGCCGGGCAGGGCGGGATGTGCTCCCGGGCAGGGCGGGATGAGTCCCCGGGCAGGGCGGGATGTGCCCCCGGGCAGGGCGGGATGTGCTCCCGGGCAGGGCGGGATGAGTCCCCGGGCACACGGGATGTGCCCCCGGGCAGGGCGGGATGTGCTCCCGGGCACACGGGATGTGCCCCCGGGCAGGGCGGGATGTGCTCCCGGGCACACGCGATGTGCTCCCGGGCAAACGGGATGAGCTCCCGGGCAGGGCGGGACGAG
>VZRH01002009.1:584764-654407 GCA_013397555.1 Urocynchramus pylzowi
CGGGCACACGGGATGTGCTCCCGGGCACACGGGATGTGCTCCCGGGCAGGGCGGCAGCGCCGCCTCGGATCGCTGCCCACGGCTGCCCCTGCGAGGCACCAGCCTCCTGAGTCCACACCTGCATCCTTGCTCCGCGGAACAGCCGTGTGCAGGGGCGGCACAGCCTCAAGGTGCAGGAAGCCCTAGGCAGATGGAACAGATATTTACCGATATCCACAATGGCTGCACAATGGAGATCGTCGCCTGCATCTCTGTGTCCCGCTGAGCGCTGTTGCATTCAGCAGTGCTTTGCCAAATCCCTTGGTAAACTTCTCAGTCTTCTTCTCCACCTGGCTTTGGATTTGTGTTTGCAATTCTCTATTTAAGGAAGCTGCTACAATACCTTGTTTTCTAATGTGTGGGAAATTTGGCTCCTGTTTCTAGCCTAGGCAGGCCAGAGTGGTTTCTAATGCTGAAACAGTTATCAGTTGTTAAGATACAGAAGTAGCAGTTCCTGTACATGAGAAGAAGCATCAAAAGAGAAGAGAATAATGAAGGACATGTGTGTACCTGTTTTCTTTTGAGAAGAAAAATGTGGATACCTCTGCTGTGATTGATATCAATGCATAATACATAAATATCTGTGGTTCTAAAAGCTGACAACCTTGCCTGGACTGATGAATGTTCAATTTTTGTAGAGATAATTTAATAACATATTAGAAACATCCTTTAAAATAATAATGTCTGACTCAATTTGAATGATCTGAAAGGCTTAAAGAGGGAACAAATGGGTACTGAAAACCCTACAATGCTTCTGTGTTTGACAGTTATAAATATTTTTAAAGATCTCAACTAGTTGCTTGTCTGACAATTCAATTATTCAACCTTGTGCTGGAGAACATCATAACAAAATTTGTCTCTGTACTGACACTGTAGTAAATCTGAAATAAAAGATGTCTTTGGAATGAACGAAGAATCTACTTGTTAATATTATTTATGTGATATCAAAGGAAAAACCAGCCTATTCACCTACTCATGTGATATCTCTTTCAGCAGTCTAGCACACTAAAATGTAGGATTTTCATCCTTCCATGTTAAGAACTGCCTCTTTTCTAACTGCACTGTAGTTCTTTGCATGAGGTTTGTACTGGATATAAATTGTGAAATTAGCCCTTAAAGAACCAGGAACCCCAAGCAGGACCTGGATGAAGCTGCTGGAGGCAAAGAGGCTCCTGTGGTGCTGTGGGGCTGAGCTGAGCTGGTGCCTGTGTGGCCCAGGCAGGAGATGCATGGCTGCAGCAGTGTGGATGTGGGCACTGCAGTGTCAGTCCTGCAGGGTTTCCCCCTGCAGGGTTTGCCCCTTCTCCATTCGTGGGACAGTGAAACCCTGTGTTTCTGAAGCCCTTCACTAACAGCATATGAGCCAGAAACAGCACTGATCATACACCTTGGAAGACCTTCACACAAACAGCACTTGCATACACCTTCACAGTGGCCAAGACAAATATTCTGTCAGTATAATATGTAGCCATCACTCCGGGACCTCCATTAGTTTTCCTAGCAGGAAGTAGTGCACAATCCTTAGTGATGGCCATCCCTTTCCCTGAATCTTGGTAGCCCATCTCTATTCTCTAGGTTCCTGTGGGCAAAACCAATTGATGCACTCACTTTGAAATGCTTACCCTCCTGTACTTTTTATTGTAAGGCTGGGAGGAACATTGGCACCAGGGTGCAAAATCGTAATTGAAATATGTTAAATTCCTAAAAAGATTTTAAATTCTGGTCTTAAGCTCACGGATATGAATGGTTTCCTCCAATTCCTTCACTTGCATTTATGTGGGGGGAAAAAAAGAGAAGAAAAAGGTAAAAATTTTTCTTGAAGAGATGCAGGACTTTTAAGGGAAAAGACATAAGCCATTGAGGAGAAAATAAAAACCTCAGATGTTAATGTACTCCTGGTCAGTGCTCAGATTTATGATCGAAGACCAAAAGAGGAAGAAGCCACAACAATATGGATCAGTGTGAAACAGAAATCCAGAAGAGAGCAGCTATAGAGAGGTAACTAGCTGGTGACTGCAAGGAAGAGAGGACACACCTGAAGCTTAGTTCCCTTTGTGTGCTGTTTGTGGAAGAGCTTGGTTAACCAGAGGCAGCCTCTGCTCTTTGCAGGGAACAGGTATGGGCAGGTTTCCAAAGCAGAATAGACAAAATGAAAGTGTGTGGAAAAACCAAACCATTGTAGAAATAAGGAGTACCTTTCTGGAAAGTTCTGTTGTTTGACTTTCTATGCAAATACTCAGACCTCATATTTGACACTCATAACCCAAAGCTTTTCTCTCCTTCAGCCATGGTTCAGTTTTACAGAGTGGTAGACCTGACATTATGGGGGAATAGCTAATGAGTTTAGCTGCTCCTGGCATGAGCATGAGCACGTTTGCCCTAGTTTCGGTTTCCTGGTATTACTGCTTCACTCATATCACTCTCTGCAAAGAGGTTTTGTTATTTGTATGGATATAAATTTTATGGACAGCATTCTGTGGGCAATGATAAAAGGATTGCAGTGTAGATGAGGAGAAAGGAGTAAAAGGTGTGTTTTGAGAAAAATGCCATAGTTAGTACAAGGCATTTCCAGAGACTATTCTACTTGCACTGATAATTGTATTCCTTGTATGTATAGCAACAGACAGTACAAAGAAAAGCTTAAACAGACCTCTCCAGGAATAGAAGTTGGACTTTAACATTCTACCATATCAGCAATAAATGCAGAAGCCAAAGACTGTATTTATATTGATTCCTGCCCGAGTACTGGTGAGAGAGCTGCCGGCGGCTAACTTCACACACGCTATCAGCTCTCCCTTTGCTGGAGGATGGAGCCTGTGATAAAGGCTGAGGAGGAGGAGTGTGGTATATACAGAAGACGAGGAATGAGTCAAAGAGAATGCTGATGTCCCTGAGATGACGTTGTGATGACGTGCAGGTCTCGGCTCAGCTCCGAGCACAGCAGTGGTGCTCGGAGGGAGGCAGGGCAGGCTGGGCAGGCTGGACGCCCCTTGGTGCTGCCTGCAGTAGGGGGGTGCCAGTGCTGCAGGGCAGAGCTTCAGGGCAGCCACTTCAGCAAAATTCAGAGGTACCAATGGCCTTGTTGATGACCTTCCTTTTGGCTTGATGGGACATAGAGGAAGTTGCCTGCAATCAGCACTGTGCAGCAGGGCTCTCCTGGGCAAGGCAGCAGGTCAGCTCAGGTCAGGACAAGCACCAGGGAGTAGAGGTCACAAGCCTGGGAGTTCTGGGCTGTTTTTCCATTGGACCTCTGTGCTTACAGCTGACTTTGGTGACAGTAAATGAATGAATGACACGCACAGGAAGATGAATCACAAAGAATAAAAGACTTGCACGTTGGCTGGAAAGAGAGTTTGGTGGTGCATATGGAAGCAGTCTGGGTTTCTCACTAGCCTCCTTGTTTTGTGAATGCAAATTACTCTTTATAAATCCTTTGCTGTACCACATAAGGGCAAGGGTAATTGTTTCTCTTCTTTCAACTGATTGCTCATCATTATAGCAAAAAAGCGTGGGATTGCTTAGAAGGAAATCCAGTCCCACTAATTCTTTCCCTGATTGTGTTAGTACATTCTTTATTTAGACTTTTGTCAGAAAATCAGTTTTATTACTTCAAATATTACTACACCCTCTCACTATTAGTCTTTTATAACATTATCTTTGTTTTTATGATGGTTGTCATTATGTATCAATTTGAAGAGATCCTCCAGGAACTTCATGCTCAGGTTGTTTTCCCTCATCACAGTGGGCAGCTGCTTTTCTTTTCTGTTTTCTGGTAAGGTGCCATTTCTTTCAGTCACAAGGGTGTATTTTTGCTGGTGCAGATAATGAGCACAAGATTAACTCACAAGGCAGGCACTTGCTGAGAAGCTTAGCATTAGCTCATGGAATAGGAAACCAACCACTGTAACTGCCTATCCTGTAAAAGCTGAAATTAAATGAGCATCCATTGTTATGGGAGAAAAAGGGCCATGAATTGTCTAGACAAGTATACATTCACATTCTAATAAATTTATCACTTTTACAATAAATATATCATGTTTCATATGCATATGAAGAATCTCTTTCAAATAGATATAAATATAAATAATATAAACATAACAAAACCACCTCAAATTTTACTGACAATTTAGAGGTCTCAGGACATGTGACTTCTCAGTGTTCCTCAGAAAAAGCAGCTGGTTTTCAGGAAACAAGGCAAACTGAGCAGTCTTGTGCCTAGTTTTCAGAAAATTCCACCTCCACACTGGAGCCAAGCACCTGATAATCTCTAAAGGAAGCAAATTAATTAACCTGAAAAAAAATATAGAGGGATTAAGGACTGAACTTTTTAAGGCAGATAGCCTCAACCTACAATATTTTACAGTAGATTTCCAGAGTTTTTAGAAATTTTTATGAATAAGAATAGTATATTTAGCTATATGAGTTCAGATAAAATTATTATTGCTATTATTTCTCTAAAGCATCTGGCTCTGCAGTTATAAGAGACTGGAAGTTGCAGAGACTGGAAAAAGGAAGATCTGTTGTGTCATAAAATTTGGTGCAGGTTTTATTTTTTATCTTGTTCTTTCTCTTTAGAGAAAGAAAACAGCAAAAGGGAGATTTTAAATTATCCTTACTAGCCAAAGTTAAGTGGGAGCCAGCTCAGCACCACCAGTGCCTATGTCCATGGAGGAAATCCAAACTGGGATATGGATGCTAAGGCAAAGTCTGTCTCACCTTCTGAGACTGTGGCAATCATGGGCTGAGGAAGGGCAGCTTCAGGTAAACCCAAATCACAATCCTTCCCCCCACTCCTCTGGGCTGCAAGCCATGATGCTGCAGTCATTGATTTCCACTTACACAATTCTCTGCTGGGAGAGACCAACGTGTCCCAGAGAGGCTGAGCCACACCTGTAGATAGCAGTTCAATTTCCAGCTGCCACAGAATATTGGTCAGATGTCCACTGTGGCATGTGCAGAGAGCCTCTCTGGTGTGGCCCATGGTGGCTTTGCAACCACTCTAGCTCCCAGGACAGGGGAGATGAGTGCTTAGTGCTCCAAGAACTCTGAATGCAACACAAAACACAGTGGAAATGACTGGTTTTTGTTTAGGGACGTGACTGGCAATGGACTAACTCCTGCTTCCAAAAGATCTTATGAATTTTACATTGGAGGAATTGTTGGATAATGCACACAGATGCTGTTGGGAGCTTGGTGAAAACATCAGTGTCTCGTGTAGCACTGTCCAAGTGAAAGCAGAAATGGTTAGCCTGAAAATTTTTCTGAGTTTTTGTTGGTTCTTTCCATCTCATGTATTTGTGTCAACTGAAGTCATGCTGACCTCTTTTCTTGGGGCTTAAATGCTTATATAAGACAGATGCCAAGGCTGTAGGATAATTACAATACTAATTACTACTTTTGACATGTATTTCTAGTGATTAGGACTGTTTCCAGAATGCCTTTGATGCTGTTTTGCAAGGGCACTGAGCTGAGATTTTATTTTTCATATTATTTTTCAATGCTGACGTTTGCTTGTTCTGTTCTTTTAGATGTAGGAATATAACAGCAGACAGTAAAGCAAATTCAGCTATAGGTTTTCTATATAATAGGAGGCACAAAGTAAACCAAGCAATAGATTTTTGCTACAGGGAAAAGATATTTCTGTTTTCCTCAGTAGTTTTGCTATGCAATACCCTTATTTAATTTACTCTTCTTGTATCCTTAAAAACAGGACAAGAATCACCTAAAGGGAAAAGTTGAGAATCATTACTAAACATAACCACGTATCTCTTGCCAGTTTCCAACCTCCTCTTCAGTAGTTCTTTCATGTCTTCATTACTTAAGGACACACTTTGCACTCATGAACTGTACTTGTCCTGTGGGGAGAAACTGAAGGACTGGCACTGGTTCAGCTGGGGGACAAGACCACTTCAGGAGGGACCAAACTCCCCCAGACCAGACAAGGAAGTTATGAAAACACATCATGGGGATGTGTGCTGGGGAGGGTATGGGATGGTGCAAACTGAACAACCTTGATGCAGACTGGGTGCAGTGAGAAGCTTGTTCTCCATGGGAACAGTGGAGCTGTGGAGGAGTTGGATAATAAGTTGTGTTATCTCTGTCCTTGCAGGTTTTCAAGACCTTACTAGACAATATTCTAAGAAAGTTCTTCTGATCTCATCTTTATCCTTCCTTGACTAGGAAGGTGGACAGAAGGAGACTTTCTGAGGCTGAATCATCTGTGAGAAGAACTTGATTCCTGTTCAGAGCTCTGTTATTTCAGGGAAGTAAGTTGGGAAATCAAGGGGTCAAGACAGATGGGGAGCATGTGGTGAATGCAAGGCTGGCTGTTAATTTGAACATTTCCTTTTTGAAATGGACTTGACTCATCTTGCTGCTTTGAGCAGCATTGATCCTTACAGTGTTTATTCCTCTCAGGACTACATAGGCAGGTGAGCATGGAGTTCCAGATGGAGCACAGCTTCTAGTGAAGCTGGGTAGAAAAGCAACAGATTCTCCATTGCTTATTTGTCTTTTATGAGTAAGTAATGGGTTTTTGAATGCTCAACTCTTTTCCTAACAAGTCTCATGCAACAGCATTTTCTGTCCTTTACTAATAGTGCTGAAATCCATGGCCTAATTGAAACCAAATCTGTTGGAGCATCCTAGTGAAAGGCTGTATTTAAAGGCCCCCATCCCACTATTCCTCTCCCTATTTTGCTTTGTTCTGGACACAAGGATGAGTGGGAGCCTCAGTGATGTGCCACCTCTAGATGGCATGATGATACTATAAAATGTGTAAGATTTTTTTATGTATTAAGCAATCATTAAACTATTGCCAGGGTAAGGACGCCTTCCAAAGACCAACTGTCAGGACCCCTATTGGATGACACTGATTCCTAACATGCCTGGAGTGGTCATGATGCTAATACTCAATATGGATTTAAAGAGCCAAAAGAAAGCAACTCGAAATGTAGCATAGACACATTTTCAACTATTACTTATTCATTCATTTTTCAAGAGCTAAGAGGCAATAATCTCATTATTTATGAAAGCATCAGTTCATGATTCAGTTCTTGTAGCAGTGGTGTTTGTGTTGCAAAAATGCCAAATAAGACTGTATTTGCTAGCTACTGACACCATTTTAATTTCTAGATCAACTTGCATTTGAAGAAAAATAAGATGCAATAATATCTGTGCATACTGGTCATATAGATTCTAGCATGTCTGCAAATAAACATTAAGAGGCTCCCAGAAAATTATTTGAACTTCGTTAAGTGTATGAAACTCCTTACAAACTTCAGTGGGAGTTGTGCATATGTGTTTGACTGCATTCCTAAACTTTACTTGTGGGCATGGAAGAAGTCCAAATGACAGTTTTGAAGATTAAAAAAAAAAAAAAAAACCCCACAGTGGTTTTGTGTTTTGTAGTTTTGGTTTTGGTGGTTTTTTTTTTTAATATATATTGTGTTATTTTTCTGGATGGTGCTTTCTTTGAGCTCATCAGTTTATAGCTGTCAAAGAATGTCTCAAATGCCAGATCTCGAGTAGTCTTCACTTTTGAACCATCACTGAAATGAGTTCCATAATAAGAAGAATTTGCACTAGCTCAGGAGATCCCCTGTGGTTCTCTGCTCTGAAAACCTACAAAAACAGGACTGAGATAGGTAGATGAAGTATATCATTTGACAGAGCAAACCTCGTGCTAGTGAGAAATTGCTTATGGAAGCAGCTGAAGAAATGAAAAGTAATTATATACTGCAGAAGAAGGAATAGTTCCAAAAATAACTTTCTGCTCTGCAGTCTCCTGTGACACTAGACAGCCTCTTTGGGTCCTGTCATGTTTTGCAGAAGCCACTCTACGTCTGCTCCAGCATTTAGATTGGCACTTTTAAAACCAGATCTGCCAGGCTGGAGATGAGATGCCTGGTTTTGCAGAGCACTCAGTTCCTGTATCTCAGGAGCCATTGCTCCTTACAACATAAGATGACTTTGAAGAAGAGAAGCAATTCCCAGAAATGCTTAAAACTGTGATGCACTGACTCTGAAAATGAGCTTATAACTTCATTCTTCTGCAGTAGTTAAAAATCTTGGGCTGCTTTGTAAGAAAGGTGATGAGATGATCCCTGTGCACCACAGTTTGCATAATTCCCTTACTACATTACCCAGTAAGTAAATAAATGCAAGTCAAATTTGGGAAAGTTGTGAAATTCTAGATTAAAGGTTTTCTTTGCAAAATAAATTCAGCTTTGGATTTATGCAGCATATTACTGCCTTGAACCAAATGCTCCTTTCTCCAACAGCAGCCTTTGTCCATTCCATGTGTAGATGACTATGGAACATGTCTTTTAGCTTTCCAGAATTGGGTTTTCAATGTCCAACCAAATAACTAACAAAACCAAAGACTCCCACCAAACTGAATACACAGAAATTCAGTCATAAAATATGTGTGGACTTATTCCTGCAGTCTGCCAACATGAATGCATCCTCATTTGTCTTCTAGCCATTGTAAAATCCATTAATATTCTGAGTGCCTCGGTGATGGCAGACCCTCACAAGGCATAATCATGTGATGCAGCTCCCAGTGGCTTGCTCAGCTCACACTTGTGTGATGGATTTCAGATGACTGGCCCTCAGGATAGGCCCATATGGTGTGGTATGACAGGCTTTCTGTTTTTTCCAGCCCGGCTGAGAAAAACAGTACAGAAGAGGAATTGTAAGAAAGAAATTCAGAACAAGTGTCTCTGGTTTGGGGTTTCAGAGGAGCGTTTTGTGCTGTATGTCCTGCTCTGCTCCCTCCTCCCATCACTGCAGGATCCTGCCCTGGTCCTCATCACCACTCTGCCTCCAGCCTATTTGCTGCCATCCCACCTAGCCTCCAGTCCCCTGCTTCCAGACATTCTCTGTTTGCTCTCTCTCAAAACCCAGCTATTTCTTCCACTCTGCTATTAGAATACCTTTTATTTTCTTTCCCTGTATACTTTCCCTGTTCTTCCCATTCCCAAATAGATTTCTCTGTGCTGCAAGGTCTTGATTATCTGTTCTCTGAAGTGCATGGAAGGTGTCTCAGAGACCACAGAGAGCAGCCCTTAACACCCTGTGTCCTTGGTGCTCCCTTCCCCAGATGGATCCCTCCTGAGACTGTCTCCACCCTTTACCCAGGACCTTCATCATTTTATGTCAAATAAGATCTGCTCTGAAGCCTTGTAGTTTTGGTTGAACTTTTAGTTCTCAGAGGAACAATGTCATTTCCAACACCTCAGAACCCCCTGCCATACTGACTTTCAAAACCTTCATCCAGATTTTAATGACAAAACAGATGAGAATACGGTATGGCCCAAGTGTTACATATTTTCCTCATGCTCATGGGACTGTTGGGAGTACTCTTGTGGTCAGATCTGTGCACCTGAAGGTTGAATTGCCCTATCATGCCTAATCATGCATGCTACTCAGTAGTAGCTGATGGTGCAAGCTTTGGTTGCTGCAGTGGTAATGGAAACCTGTTGGGGAGGTGATTCCTTAGACCACTTGAAGCCAGTTGCACTCACCCCACTGGTAATACACTTGTTCTGGGAACAGAAAAAACATTTGATCTGAAATTTTAACTTAAGACAGGCCTCTGGGTCAGAAAACCTTTGACTCAATAGCAAAATTATGAGCAACTGAATCTGGAACCTGATACAAGACCTTAACTGCTGGCATTGCTCACGCTGCAGCTTATATTTTGCATCCCCAATCTCCCTGTGCAGCCTCACTGGATATATTGTTCAGTGTTTGGTGCTTACAACTACCATGTGGGGTGAGCTATGAAAAGCTGCTTGGCTGAGCTGCAATCATGGTAGAGATTTCTATAGTGCCCTCTATGAAGGTTTGTGTATGTATAGAGTGTAGAAAGCACTTCAGGTCCCTGAGCCTGGGCAAAGCTCAGTTAAGGATGTCAAAATTCAGGTTTTGTAATAGCACCTAAGAAATTGCAAATCATTCATACTGTTTAGCTAATACATCCTGTTCTGCTGCTGCTGCTGGGAATGTAAAAAGTTACAAAAGCAGCCAAAAAAAAAAAAAACCAGCAAAAAAAACCCCAACACAGTGTTTCCTACTAAGAATAACACAGACTGAAATAGTGATTTTCTTGTTCAGGGAGTCAAACTGTAGCATGTTGTCAATAGTAGTACATCGGCCTGCATGGCACTCTAAGCAGATTCAGCACTAATATTAGGAAGGGCAGAAAAGTGTGTGGAGAAGGAATGTGACTGTTGTTTCCTTCTCCCTTATTTATAAGGGAATATAATGGGATTCCCTTTACATTTCTGGGAATATGCATGTTGGTTTAGCTTTCTAAAATAGCTGCAAACTGATGCCTTAAAAACACTGCTGTATGTATTTTCCCCTGATTTATATTTTAAAAATCTTGGTTTTTCTTAAAGTCTCACATGACTTAAAACTTTCATATTTAATAAGATGGGTTTGCAACTGCTTCTGTCCTATGAATGCATGGATTTGTGCAGCTTCCAGAGGAGAAGCTTGGTGCACCAGACACAGGGTGGAGCTGGGGGTGGCTGTCCATCTCCTGGTCACACACCAGGCTTGACATTAGGAATTTCTTTTTGTAGAAAAATTTCTTCATTATCCAGTCTCTAAGAGAATTATAAGGTCCTAGTCTTGTGTTATCTAATACCACTAGACTACATTTTTTCAGGCATGAGGAAAAATTATAGGCCTCGGAATGGATTCCAACCCCCATTCACAATAATTAGTTATAATAAATTTTTGGCTTCAACGTGGATTTCCACTAGTATAAATTAGGTATGACTCCAGCTGTATTTCTTTTGAGCAGAATCTGCAGATTTCTAGAGCCTGAAAATTATGATATCTCTCTGTGCTGAGGCTGTTTTTTTGTGATGATCTCCCTGTAATTTTCTTTATTTGAGGGACATCTGTTATCTCCTCAGTGCATTAGTGATTCTTGTAGCAATGTTTAAATCAAGAGGAATTTGAGTGGAGAATGGGCTTTGAGTGCATCCACCACTCCTTAATTCCTTAAAAAATTCCTATATCCTCATCCATATTTATTACAAAGGTCTTCATTATGGCAAATGTAAACCTCTTTTCTTCATAAGATTTTCGTCTCCCATTACTTATTTTCATTCAAAAAAAGAAAAACAAAAGGGCACACGATATTTTTCTTCACTAATTCACTCACTAAATCCCTAAGGCAGCTGTTTCACTCCGTTTGGACAGCACCCTCCGTACTGATCTTTCAAACAAGCCTGCACCAAAATCGTAATCTTAGTGCTCTTTCTTCCTCCCCTTCAGCTAGGAATGCCTGAACAGACTAGGGGCTTGTTAATTTGGATGTGGATTTTATGTCTTATTTTAATTTTTCTCCACTGGAGGTCAAGGTGTTAACTGGACAATAACAGCTCCATGAAATGTCAGAAAATATACTGCAGCTGATGAGATTTGTGAAGTCTGTTTGCATTCTGTCTGTGCAGATTTCTCTGGTCCTCACAATCTTCCTCCAAACTGACTGCTGTTCTGCAGGACAGCCTGGTAATGTCACCCACACCCCTTTTTGCCACTTTTTCCATGTGGGGGGTTGAGTAAATTATTTAACCTGCCTGGGGTTCAGTGTCCTCTGCCAACATGCTGCTCATATCAATACCATGTTCACAAATAAAGTCACCACTCTCATTATTTATTATTCACACTTAATTAAAAAAATTATCTGATATACTCAGTAATAATGTGAGATCTCTGAGGTTTTTTTGGTGAATGACAAGCAAAAGTGGTAAAAATTGAAACTAAAAAAAGTTGAAAAATGTACAGCTTTAAAATCAGCTTTTGATTTTTTTTCTGTGATAATAGAATTGCATTACTCTTGTCCCTGTAGTGTTAATTGTTGTCTAGGACTTTAAATTTCTGTCATTAGGAAAATTCAGGAGGCAACATACTTGTGCATTTATGAGAAATATAAAAAGAAGAGATCCAACTGTGAGTGCATCTCCCACTGAGCCAAAATTTACTGTGTTCTCTCTTTTCAAATTGGTCTTTTTGCAACATCAAGGAAAAGTGGCAAAGGAAATGAAAGTAGCTATATTTAATACAGTCTTCATTGAAATCAAAAGAACAAAAACTCTTCTTGCTTAAATTAATTCAGGACAGATAAATAATGCTAGCAGAGCAATTAACACAAACAAACCAACTTGCAATTTAGCTACTGTGCAGCACACTCAGTGTCAGTGTTAATTAGTTGGGACAAAACTGCATCTTTGTCACAGGATAGTAGATCTTAGAGTTTTCATATTTTTAAAATTCTGTCCCTGCCCATTAATTACAGGATTCTCTATGTCAGATAGCCAATGGATGGCAGGAAAGTAAAGGACTTCAAATAATGTGCTGAAGATTGGATAGCTGCAAAATATAAAACATCATTTGGATGGAAAACTAGTAAGATCTGGTGAGGAGAAACCTGAGGCTCTCACAAATTTTCTATTGGAGTAAAAGTTTCATGTTAGAACATGGAACATATTGATGGACCAAGCTGGACCTTTGGTTCTCAGAGAGGCTGGAGTTTCCTGCAGTGACATCATTAGTTTTACATTTATTAGAAAAATTAATCTACAGGAATTAACATATTTTACACTGTTTGACAAGGAGAAATAAGAGGTTACAAAGTTCTTTCCTAAAATAGAATTGATTTGGAGACTAACATCAGTTCTGGATGGATGGCTATTAAAAAATATGCAGAGAATTATCACAATGTGAGTCCTTGCTGCTTGATTAAAAATGATTGAAGAAGTTATTTGTGATTGAATTAATCCCTTAGGAATTACCACAACATATTTCTGGAATTCTTCTTGTGTTACTCCCTCCCTTCCCTTTCCTTATACTTAGGAAGAAAAGTAAAACAGAAACTATGTGGTGAGAGTAGAATGCAAAGGAACCTGAAACAGGGAGAAAGAGTAGAGTTAGCAACAGCATCAATTGACTTATATTTTCAGTAGGTGGATTGAGTAACTTCACAGTTTAACTCAACTATCATGCACTCTGAAGTGCTGCTTGCCCCTAATTGGCCACAAAATAAGTAGCCACCCATTTAAACAATTTGGCAACTGTACACAGTTGCAAAACACAAAGATCTTAGGAAAAAACCCCTAAAAACTCCTTTTAGAGATAAAAGGTTAATGCAGCATAAAATGGCATTTTCAGCTGGCATGTGCCATGCAAGCAATGAACTCATCAACTCACCTTAATGTAATGTACTGACTTGCCCAGTTCCTTCTAACATATATATCAGTTAAAATCTGACTCTGTGTGCAGCACTGGGAATAGCAAGGGAAGAAGCTGATGTGCCATTGAAAAAGTTTCATACAAAAAAGTTTCACACATAACTTCAGATCTTGCATAACATACTGAGCATGTGCTCCAGCTCAGCAGAAGGTTTACAGCATCACAGTCCTGGAATATTTGTTGTAACATTTGATTCCTTATAAAGCTGAAATCATGAGCTTGTGATAAGTCCTTCAGTAACCTATTATTGTGCATCACTTCACCATTGTAGATCTCATGAAATAAAATGGTTTGGTTGTATTTCCAGGCTGTCACCTGGAAATACTGTACAGTTGTCTTTCTAGAGCTGTCGGATGTACCAAGGTTGTGGAGTTGATTGGGTCACTGCAGATTTAGCCCTGTATTTGTTTACAGGTTCTTGTCAAACAAATTGTGATTTTTTTCATCTACAGCTGTTATTTCTGACCATTTATTTACCAGGTAGTCTGAACAGAGTGTTTCAGTTCATAAGCTTTACATGACTACTTGTTTCAGCTATTTTCTTTTTGCTAATCTTAGCATCTATATGCTCACCAAAGTAACCTACAAAAATAAATTGATTTTGTGTCTCCAATTAGAAAGTTTATTTACTGTACAGTGAGCTCCAGTAAATTATAAGGATTGAATTAAGGTCTTCAAATACACTAGAATTTATGAATGCTATGATTTAAAACCATAAAGATACAGAATAGTGAGCCTCATGGATTAAATTTTGATCCTCATTTAAATAATTCTATATCCTTTTGTGCCAGCTGGCTGTAGGAAATGGTCCATCCTGAGCAGTTTTAGCACTTTGTGTTCTACCTTTCTGACTTCATCCACAGTTCAAAGTAAGCTCTTTATTTTAAATCATTTTCAGTTGATTTCTACCTACCAAGCCTTAGGACTGACACATTATGCAAAATTTACTCTACTTTGATGTCTTTGCTTTTTCAGGCTTTGTTTCATATTTCACATAGGTGATTTCCTAGTTGCATAAAGACTCTCCTCAAATATACTGGTCACACTTTGATTGTATTTTCCCTGGAATGTATATGAAGCAGTGTTGCTTTTTCTGCAGCTGTGTGGCTTCCCTTCCTGCACTTCCTTCCTTCTGCTTTTTTTTTCTGCTGCATTCATTCTTCCTTGCCTAATATCACCCTTTTCAAAGCTGGACAGTTTAAGGAATGGTATTTCCAATATCTGAACTCTATTGATAAGATCAAACTCATCACCCCAGAAAATCATACTGATAACCTATGGTGTTGAGGTGGTAGTGAGAGCAGGAGTGATGGCTGCAGTCTGTCTGTCTCTCATACTGCTCCGTCAGTTCTGGCTCAGGGGCTGCTCTATGCCCGCAGCAGTAGCAAGCTCAGCTGTCTGTCTGCAGCAGAAACACCCAGAACCCTGGGTTCCTCTGTGTGGAGGAGCATTAAATCTTGCTGCAGAAGGACTAGAAGATGGTGGTGAAGGGTGTGTGCAGTATTGGTTTCTGACAGAAGCTGCTGTGGGTGCCAGAACAATTTGGCAATTATTTTCTAATTAGACTTTGCTGTGGCCTTTTCCATCCATGAGCGAGGGGTGCTTGGTCCTATTGTCACCAGCTGACTCCTGGTCTGTGTCACTCAGAGAAGTCCTCAGACTTCCTTCCCTTTTGAAAAAGCCTTCTGCTAGGAAAGTCATGAGCATCCCAAAACACCAGCAAACAGGGGCAGAAAGCTTCAGTGAGAAGGAGATGGGAGTCAGAAAGCTTTCAGTGAGAAGAGCACTGCTGAGGGAAAGGTGATGGTTGGTTTGGCTCAGCAGGACTCTGTGGACACAGGAGTGTGTGGATTTGGAGCTCCTGCACTAGGGGTGGCTGGAGAAACACACAGGCCTCAAGAGAAAACATTCCTTGCTGGCACATGTACTTTTGTTTATACACTTGGATTTTTTGAAGTGATTTGCCACCTAAAGAGCAATGATTGCAAACAACATGTAGGGATTAGGGACCATATGTTCAGTGCACTGATCCCCCACACAGCATAGCAGCCCTTCCCTAGGCAGGAAAAAAGAAGAATAAGGTATTTATAAACTACAGTTGTAAAAACTGTTGGGAAGCTTACAGAATTTATGCTTTTGCTATGAAGGTGAGGCAATCCCTGTTTTCTGGTGCTTTCATAAGCACCAGATTAATAGTTCATTCTGCAGCCAAACTCCCCAAGAGAGAGGAAAATACAATAATTAAATCAATATTATAAGGATAAGATGCTAATGCTATGTATTCATGGAATAATTAAGTTGGAAGGGATCTCTGGAGGCTATCTAGTTCAAGTTCCTGCTTAAAGTTAGATCAGGCTGCTGGTGGATCAGTACAACTGACTTTCAAATAGCTTCAAAGATGGAGATTTACTATGCTTTCATTAATAACTGCAAGAGTATGTCTTTGTGTGGATCATGAGAAAAAATCATTTTTTTGCAAACATCTGCCTATGAATCAACTCATAAATGTTAAGATTACTATATTTTCACCCAAACTCCATGTCTGAACAAACATGATTGTCAGAAAAGTTGCTCAGAAAAGTGGACAACACATCACAGAATGAACCATGTGAAGGTTGAAGACTCTTTTAGTGCTACAAGTGTGACAGAGAATCAAAATCATAAAGCAGACCCAGGACAGGAAGCCAGTCTCAGTTTTGAGGTTGAGACTGCAAATATTCAGCACATCTATCAAACCACTCAACCCCAGGCAGTGACATGTGAGAACTAAATTGTGTTGATTTGCTTTGGTAGGGTTTTCATGCACTCTCTGCTCAGAGGACAGTAGCAACAATATTGCCTCATAAAATGTATCATAAGAACCATTGTCAATATTGCAGCAAAAGTTTAGAGACCTGCCAGCATGAAAGGAAATGTGATATTTATTAATTTCAAGCTGGATAAGGATATGGAGCCAGCAGCTGAGATATTACTTCTGAAAGAAAATCCACAAACAGTAGAGGGTGAAGAGGTAAAATTCATGTTTGCTGAGGTGACCTAACCCCCATAAAGAAATATGTGAAATAAATTTACCAGTAAATAAGCTCAAGCAGATGCAATTTTTAATACTATCAGGAAATAAAAGGCCCATTATTAGTTCAAGAATATACAAAATCCTTCCTTTCATTTGAAGGTGTGTTCACTGGAAAAGGATCTAAATAGGAGATGAGAAAAACTTTAAAATATCTTTCTTGAATACAAAAGACTCTCAATAGAATATGGAAGAATACACAGGAAATTTTATACATTTCTGATGTTTTTAGAGAGTTCACCTTAAGGTAAAGACAGGAAAAGCTTAGTATGTTGCTTTCTCTGGAAATCATAAAGCCGGAGGTAGGAAAAAAGAGATGTGATGATGCTTTCATTGATTGCTGTATTAGCCATAGCTGAGCCCTCCACTTGAGAGTAAACCTGTCTAAAAAAGGGAAAAAAAATTAGGCTGCATATGCTCAGAGATTTAGCAACAGAAGAAAAAACTTTTTCTTTTTTTTTCTTTTTCTTCGTTAAAGAACCAGGTGGCCTCTGATAGTTTCCATTAGAGCAATCAAATATATTTTAATGTACTGTCAATATCTGTGTATACAAGACAATGTCAGAAGTGCATACATAAGACACTAAAATTCTGCTTCAAAATATATTGGATAATTGTATAAAAATAAAAAAGTGGAGAAATTCCAACAGCAGAAATTAAAATGTAATTTAAAAATCAGGATATTCTTGCTGGAAGTCTGTTTATACTGAGATTTCTTGCAAGGTGGAGGAGGAGAAGGGGTTTGGATCTGGAACTTTTACATCAATGGTGTACAAGACAGCACCAGCCTGCCTGGCATGAGGGAAAAATGTTGTTGCTGTTGTTGTTGTTGTTATTATTATTTTAATTTTTATTATTACTGTATGAAGCCCAAGGTGGTTGAGGCTTTCTGAGAGTCTGATGGTTCATTTCCATCGGACCAGCAGGTGGAAGGGGTGGGAATGGAGTTGTATGAGGGCAGTGGGGGGCACATGCTGGCAGCACACACATCAGCAAGGGCACATGGATACCTCCACAATTAGCTAAACATACAAGCCAGAGACAAAATTTCAGATGAAGAGCCACAGCCTTTTTTCTGGGTCTGAATCAGAGTGTGCCAAAATTTCCTCCAGATGGAAAATTAGATGGGCAGGAGGATGTTAATTTGGGATAGGTTAGACAAGGAGAAAATGTGTGCACTTCCTATCAGTATTGCAGGTTCACAGGAGGTTTTTCAGAGTGCTCAAACCTAATTTAAGCTCGTGATGAAAAACTGCCACTTCTCTTATTTATAGAGCAGGTTTGTCAGCTCCAGGACTTGAGCTATTGGGAAATTCCTCTCTTGGCCTACAAATCGTAGCCACGAGCTGTGCCCACACTTACTCACAAGCTTGAGGAAATAAGAGGAGCAGAGGCTGAGAAGAACAAAGCTGGTGAAGCCATGAAAAGTACCTTTGTCTTACTCAGTACAGACTGCAGCTTTTTCCAGGCTGCTCGTGTTGGTGGGGCTGCCTCCTGTACAGCAGCAGTTTGAAGAAACAAGCTTCAGTGCATCTCAGCTGCAGGATGAGTTGGATGTGTCAGGAACTACATGGCCACATTGTGGGAGGTCAGCCTGCAGCTGGACAGAGTCTGGAGGGCTCTGGGGTGCCAGGTGTTTTCTGTGTATCCATGGAGCACAGCTGTTCTGCTCAGCTGTACAGCCTCTGCAGAAGCAAGAAGAGATTCCATTTTGGTCAGACTCTTCTAGTGATGGCAAGTGTCTTGTAGAGCAAGATATGAAAAGAAACATATGTAATTTTTATTAATCCTGCTGTTAACTTTATTGGAGTTAGTCTTTGGGGGAGGAAACAACATGAGATGGGACTCATCTATTGGGTGTTCTTGAACTTCACAGTGCAAGATGAGGAAGGTGGGATTTAGACATGAAACACTCTCAGAGTGTCTAGAATGTCCCTGTATTCTCTGACAGTGTCAGTGCCTGCCTGCCACGGTGATGTCTACTGCAGCTGTCAAGCCTGCCTTAAGTGAGTTACAGTTTTGGAGGATATGAATGTCAAAGTGCTCTGGGGACACCAGACTGCACAATCCTTTTGCAGAAGGCTTGGAAAGCTGGTGCCTCCAGATGGAGGGGCTGTTTTCCTTGTTGTGGTGGTGATTTATCACCCTCCCTTGCTTCTTCAACACCATTTAGTAGTGAACATTTAGTATGGCCACTGTGCAGAGTACATTACAATTTCTATGGATTCAAAGGCTCAAACTTACATGATAGTTCATTTAAATACTTAAATTGTTAAAATGCATGCTGTAGGGGTAGTTGCTGTCCAGTTTTGTGAACTTCACTGTTTCATCAGAAAAGAAACCTGCAGATTTGGAACTTCCAGTCAGATGTTAAAAACACGATAAACGTTTCTTTTTTTTTCTTTTTTTTGAAAAAGCCTTCAAGAGAAAAAGCCTTTTAAAATAGAACCTATCTCTTCATTTGTCACACGTTGTCATTCATAGAATAGCTTTTGTTATGTCTGTTACTTTAACCTGTCAATAAGTAAGTAAATAAAATAGAATAATAATATCCGTAAGGAGTGATGATTAACTTAACCATTTATTAAAAAAATGAATATTTATGCTCAAGGTTTCAGAAGCAGTCAAGAATTTACATCTGGGGCTTTTCACAAGGGAATTGCTGAAACTGGACCCACACATTGAATCCCCCTGGCATTGATTCACACATTGTGTGGCTGTAATGGCTGAAGGGCCTCAATATCCTCTATACTTCTTTTTGATTGATTTTGTGATAATGCAGCTGCATATTAGGTGTGCTGGCAACCTGGGGTGAAAGAGTAAAGGAAAGCATGGTAGTATTGTTATTTTACCCTATGACTCCTTTGCAATATTAAGTCCTTTAAAGCCTGTCTTCCTGGAAAAGAAAGGAAGCTCACCTCATTCCTCACAGTGCAATGAAGGATGCATACTGTTAGAAGCAAGAATTTCTCTGAATCCTTGCATTTGCAGTCAGTACTTAGAGAAAGGTAGAAATAACTGTCATTAACTCTTGCCCCCAGCTTCATATTAATGTATTTTTAAAGCTGTAAAATTTCTGCTTCTGGTAGAAGGTCTGAGAAGGAGCAGGTAAATCAAGCTTAAAATAAGTTCTTGCTCTGAGTAAGGGAACCTGTAAGACTATTGAATTGTTGATTACTAATGGGACTTAGCAAGAAACAATAGAAAACAGGGAAAAAATGTAACAAAAATTAATGGTATTGTAGTTGTATATCTTATTCCTGACTGCCATTGCAGCTGGCATGTATTTATAAAAGAAATGAATGATCTGCTGTCAAGTGCTGTTCCATCTTGCTAACCAGTGGTCATTTTTAATGATATTAATAAACCATAACCTTGTTATTCAAACACTTATCTATCTAGCTCAGTATTTTGCCTCCAGTAACAGGAGGTACCAGATGTATTACAGAAATAGAAAGTTTGCATTTGTTTAATATTCTGAGTATACAAAAAGTTTCTTTTTTGTCTCCTTGAGTGAGAAGCAGTTTTGTACCTTGGAGGAAGAATGAGGAGACATATCCCACCAAAGCTCTTGGCATTATGATACCTCTGGGTATTTTCTTCATCAGTACGAATGCATAATCATTTGGGGGATCTAGGACAGATGCTGACATGGAGGAATATTGTGAAATAAGCTGGCTACAGGCTATTCATGCTTTGCCTGGAGAAAGTGTTCCTCATCTGCCTTTCAGTATTAGGAAATTCCCTTTTCTCTTGTATTAGGAGAGAGGACAACAGAAACATGAGGAATCATTTTAGATGTTGTGTAGGAGAGAAACATGCATGGTAATCAGAGGAAAACATCAGAATAGCTCATAATCAACGCTGAAGCCCTGCTGCTGCAAACCCCAGGCTCAAGCCCATGCTCATGTGCATTTTTGTGAGGCGTCCTGATATTCCAGGGGAAAACAAAGAGGTTTTGTCAGTGAGGGGGGAAAGCAGGAGGCACAGATGTGCCAATGGTGACAACACAAAAAGTATGTTGGTTGAATGATTTATATGCTGGGCCTAGCATGGTCCTACCTTTGTAACCTTCACTTAGCTTTCTTTTGCACAAATGCAGACTTTTACGGAAAAAATTCTGAGAGAAACAAAGAAGTGTGTTAAACAGACAGCATGTAGCAAGCATGTCATCACTGAAACCCTGGAGGAATATAATAATTCAGGCCATAAATCAGGCCAATGACTCTTAGGACTACACTAATGCTTTTTGCTTGGATCTGAATACCAATGTGCCTGAATTTGGTTTTTTCTATGTTCTATTCACAATCAATACTACAAAGAGGCCTTTAAGAACCTTTAAGCAACACTTTTTTGCTATTGCTCACATTCAGAACCTGACTATGAGTTACAACCAGATACTGGATGGGCAGAATGCTCCAGTACTTTTCAGTATTCACATGAGAAGTAGGATTTAAATCCAGTGAGAAGTGAGTGGAAACAGGCCTAGTGGTCCAGTTATCCTGCCTGGTCTCAGGTGTCATTACTGCTCTCCATAGTGCTGTTACAAGACAGAACCTTTTCTTCAGATGTACAACAGCAACACAGTGGCACCCCAACACCTTCTCTGTGATGGGCAGATTGTTACCCTTTGTGTGAGTGGCACATTGGAGTTGCATTCCTGGGGCTCAGCTGGGCAGCTTCCACAGCTTCCCATGTCCCAAATCCCAAAAACACTTTTTGTACACGACACCTCTGACCCAGCCTTACAATGGGAGGATACCGAGGAGATGTGTAACAATGAAACAGAATGGGAAAGAGATTCACCTCAAAAAATTGTGGAGGGAATACTGCAGAAAGAATAATTTTGTCCTTAACAAACACAGCATGGCAAAAGGCTGCTAAGAGCTTGCAGTGTCCCTGAACCTTGCAGTCAAGGGTGGGTGGTATTGAAAACAACCCAAAATTACAAATTTAATAGCTCTGGTGATCATTAGCTGAATGGGGNCTAAATTATCTTACTCCAAAAGCATGTAACATATGTTAATTATGGGAGGAAAAGAAGGGGGCATAAAACAGCCATCAGTGAGAACTTGGACAGTCTCTAGCATCTGAAAGGAAGAATGGAGCATAAATGGTGCCAAAACTGTAAGTCAGAGCCTCAAAGCAAATATTTTTGTCTGAAAATACATATTACTAACATCCCAAAATTGCTAATTATCTTCTCTTTCCCAATCTGCTACTAGTCTGGCTGTGCAGATAAACCCACTATTAACCCACATCTCCAGCAAGATTTTCTGTGAGTTATCGCGTGTGTGGTTTTCTCATGGGCACCATGGGGAGCTAAGTAGCTGAGGCAGCATGTGAAATGCTACTTGAAACTTTTTCAGACCTTACTGAATGCATTTTGAGACCGAGGTAGGGATTAAAATGATACTGCATCCAGATCACCATGCTGCCCTGGAGAGGCAATCCATGCCTTCTCTCAGAGCAGACCCTACAGGCCTCAGTAAGTCTGTAATCTTCTGTGTGCTATCAGAATTCCTTGCTCTAGTCATGTTATCCCTCTGTTGTCAGTCCAGAAGGAGCAATTCATCAAAATCAGCCTGGAGGAAATTTGGGAGTTTTTCCTGTGCATCCGTTGCTGCCTCATGTTGGAAGAACATCAGGTCCACATGACAAGGATGGAGCAGATGTTTTCTCTTTCAGTGCTGCCTTGACAGAGTCATTCTGATTATACACAGCACATCCAGAGAGGTGTGTTTGTGCATGAGGAAGCAGTGGGACTACAGAGGGAGCATTGCTGGAGGAAAGCTGAGTCCAGGAGGCTTCAGGGCACAGCATCATTTTCAGGGCTGCGGTGGCCACCTGACAGAAACATGAGAAATGCAATTGTTCCTTTCTTGTTGTTTACTTGGGATCCAGCCATGCTAGCAGATGTCATACACACAGAATGTATGTGTATGCCACACAAACATGTATGTGTATGCCATACACACACAGACACAGTCACAGAAACACACACACTCACAAATGGATCTCTCTGGTAGCAGGTCCAGCTCTGTGGTGTTCCCCTCCTCTCAGACCCCGGGGCTGCCCAACAGCTGACTCAGACCTATGGTCCCTCCCTTAATCAGCTCTCAGACTTCTGACAGATTTGCATGGACTGGAGGGCACCCTCACCCAGGGCAATATTGAAGAATGGAGTGTTACAATGACAGACTGCAGTGGTTAGGCACAGGACTTGGTGGCATTTATCTACCCTCCTCTGATCTCCTTTTTTCCCATTGTTTGTTGTCCCCTATCTAAACTGATGCATGTATTTCCCCTTCCCTTAAATATTTCATAGTAAGTTTATTGCATTCCCATAGTTTCCACAAATATCCCATAGCAGGTCTGCTTATGCCTTTAAGACCTATGGTAATCTTGCTTCCTCCACCTTATCACTTAAAGAGTTTTGGTGGAACTTGTAAAAGCTTTGTTCCAGCAGTGTCCTATCAATAATCAGTGTGAGAGCTCTGGTCTTTGGTGTAAGTATCAAATTTCTTCTTCTGTTTTTGGATTCTGTGACTGGGTTTTTAATGTATTCCTTCTCTTCCTGTCACTTGTCCCATTATTTTATGCTCAACAGCCCTGAACCCAATGTCCTCACAAAGTAAATATCTTCTCAGTCCTCACAAGAATAATATCTTGCAGTCTTCTGTAACAGACATTCAGAGTATGTTGAGGAGCTGGGGTGGGACAGGAAATGCCCGTGTCTAATTTTGCTCTTGTGTGTATTTTTGACTAAAAATATATACTGTCTCTATAGCAGCCAAATAACTTTCAATATCAAGACATCAAGTTAATGGAGGGAAAGAAAACTAAACCTAAGCTTTGTATTAAGGCTCATTAAATTACAAATCATTGAACGACTTGAAATAGGATTAAAATGTGAGTTCTCTGGTCTATTTTTATGCTGTTCTGCTATTATGGGTTCTGCTATTATATAAAAAGTTAAGTTAGTAATTTGTAAAATCATCTAAATGCACCTTTTTCACCTTCTGTTCTCAGCTTTGGCAGTGAAAAATTGTTCTGATTGTGGTTTCTTGAAGTGTAATTACTTTGTCAAAGGAAAATATAACTAGAACTGATATTTGAAATGCACTATAATTGTACTTAAGCCATTTGATAATTTGCTCACGTACTGGATGTTTTATTAATTTAACAACAGCTAACAATACTGAA
Source organism: Urocynchramus pylzowi (assembly GCA_013397555.1). Classification (NCBI taxonomy): domain Eukaryota; kingdom Metazoa; phylum Chordata; class Aves; order Passeriformes; family Fringillidae; genus Urocynchramus; species Urocynchramus pylzowi. Next base: position 608,352 of record VZRH01002009.1, read on the forward strand.
GTTGGAGAATCATCCAACAGTTTCTCTTTCCCATTTAAAAGAGAACATAATTTGCTTTAGCCTTCCATCTACTCCCAAAGAGAAGCCGTGGACACCCACTTTCTGTGAGCAGTTTCATTTACTTCACAGAGTATAGCTCACAGTAGTACTGCTGTTGATAGCCTGGCTGGATCAGGTTCTGTTTGAATGATTGAACCTCTTATTTGACCACTCTAAGATTTTAGAGTAGAGAAGTGTACTATGAACTAACAGGTGGGAGCTGGGAGCAGAGTCTTAGTGCCAGCTTTGTCACACAAGCAAATTCACGCTCTTCAGCTTTACCTTCTTGTAACACAAGGTTGTTAGATGCTTACCAGCTTCTCTGCATGGTGACAAGAACTCAGCAGATGGTAGCTTGAAAGCTGAAAATAGCTATTCTTATATTAGTTATTTTCTCTATATGGAATGGACTTTTGATAATTCAAAATAAGGAATTCCTATGACTCATCTCTAACATGTCAAAATACTCCAAGCAGCACTCGCCTTTCCTTGCTAATGGGAAACATCCATCAGTCATCACTGGCTCATGCAGATTCATTAAATCTTCCTCACTTGGTGAGGAGCTGCCTTCTCCCATGAAGGCAGTGACATGTCCTCTGCAGTGACAGCAGCCTTGGGACAAGGAGGTGGTAGGCACTACCCTGCAACTGCAACCATGGCAGTGGACACCTAATGTCCTGCTCTGGGAAGTTCAGATCTTTGTGTCTCCTAATGCCTGTGCTGTGACCAGAGACGTGTCAGATATAAGGAATGACAGTGTCACCCCCCACAGATGGATTGCAGTAAGGTCTTGGTAGTGGGCACTACACACAGGAAGCACCAGGACATTTGGTGCTGCTCAGTGCTGCCCTGGGCAAATTTCCATTGTGAGGGAGGACCACACATAGTACCCATTCCTGGATCCAAGCTGACTCCATTCAGAATCAGAAATCACATAATCACCTCAGCAACAGAAGGCCTGCAATCCACAGAGAGCTGCTGTGTTAGCAGCCATGAGCAGAACCAGAACAGGCTTTGGGAGGGAGCTGAGCAGAAGCTCAGCAAGCAGTGGTGATGGGTGGTGAGGATGGATGATCTGTTTCTGGTGTCCCACTAAAAGGGGATATGGCACAATGCAAGGCTGCCATTCATACCTGAACCTCGGATGCCATTTTTGTAAAAGTATCGAGAGCAGAGGCCCTGATGAGGAAGCTTGCAGCAAAAATGGATGTTGGTGGCAGTAGCCATGTCACCAAAAGGAAGAGACCAACACACAGCACTGTCTCATGCTCAGAACTACCACCAGTTAGTCTTCTTATCCTGAAGTGTTGTCTCTAAGTAAGAGTATATACATATTCACCCAACTTTTCTAGAAGCTTGCATGAAAACTCCTGAATAGAGTATGCTATTTAGTGGCAGAATCGGTCTCATGTGGAACTTGTTACCCAAGAAGGAATTTTGCTTTCTGGATGTGTTCTTCCATTCAGCCCTCAGGTAGAAACCTATAGCCACACTCAAGAGCCTATGTTTATAGAACATAGGAGACAATGTTTATAGAACATCACTAGAGCACTTCCAGATGGTCTCTCAGCAGCTGATGAGACTTAGAAAAATTCTGTAAAAACTGGTGGGACTGAGGAGAGTTGTGGACAGGGATATTTATTTTATTTATTTGTCTACTTTTCCTTGTTGTTGTTGTTTTGTATCAGAAGATCCAGGTGTCTTTTTGTGCTAATGTTCTTTGTATGGGAAAAGCCACTAACTCACTCCCTCAAGATAGTTTTTTTCTTTTTTGTCACTCTGTAGTATTTTGCTTTTTGAATTTTTTCAAAAGAATTTTCATGGTCACCATTAAAGTAGCCTTTGATTTGCTTGAGTCTCAGGGTATTCCAGCCTGTTATCACTCAGTCTAGTTTTCATTTCAGGCAGCCAAACAAAATTTAGTAACACTACAAATGTGTTTACTGTTTTGCTGATAAAGAGCTCTGGTCACACAGCCTCTTTGCCTTGAACAATATTAAATGTCAGCAGTGGAAAACCACTCACCTGAACACAAGATGCAGGAAAAAAACATCTCAGTGAGCAGAGGGAGAGAGGAGGATCTGTCCTCAATGTGCTGAAGTATTCGAGCCAGCAAATTAATGATTCTGATGTATCCATGAGGAAAAGTGCTGCTCCTCAGCTGAGAACCCTTCCCATAAATGTCAGGGGGTGCTCTGCATCTTACTGTCAGCTCAAAGTATGTGCTGATCCTTGGGGAATTTTAAAAGGAGACTGCAGGCCCAGGAAGTTTATGACGTTTTCCTGCACAGGTTGAGTTTGTGGCTGTTTCGTCCCTCAGTCTGTATTTATTTTTTTTCTTTTTCCTCCCCCTCCTTTTTTTTTTTTTTTTTTAAATTCTTTTACCACTTTTCTGTCATCCAAATCCCTCCTTCCCATTTATGTGCCTCATTTCCATCTTTTCAGATCCCTTCCTGCTGTGTGATGAGCTGTTTGCTTTTAACTAGTGGTAGGTCCCTCAGCAAGACCTCTCAGGTCCCCAAAGCCCACTGGGATCAGACAGTTTCCTCTGATCTCTGGTAAAATCTGTTACTCTCCTCTCATCAAACAAGAAGAAAGGAGGCATAGAGGAGTCTCATGGGCTGATGGGCTGGTGTGTTCCTCTGGTCTCTAAACAGCCATTCCTATTTGGAGAAACAGTTCCTCAATATTCATGTTGCCACCTGTGTTCCCACAGCTCCCATAGCTATTGCTTTAACTAGTGCTGTGGTGCTTTTTTACTGAACAGGAGAGATTTCAAGATTAGGTTTCAGTAAGTTTTGAGAAATGAGGTTTTGTTTAGACAGAGAACTCCATTAATAACTAGAGAAAAGTAAAAAACCTCATTTCAGTAGTTGGTTTGGCTTTTCATAACACCCAGAGCAAAAGGACAGAGGTGCCATGGAGAGGTGAAAACAGAAAAGGGGATGTGTCAGACAAGGTAGGCTGTGCACAGCCCTGTGCACCAGTGTCATATTTTGGTCCAATTTCTAAAAATAATCATTTATTATTAAAAAACAAATTTAAACATTTCCTTTTCTTTTCTTTTCTTTTTTCTTTTCTTTTCTTTTCTTTTCTTTTCTTTTCTTTTCTTTTCTTTTCTTTTCTTTTCTTTTCTTTTCTTTTCTTTTCTTTTCTTTTCTTTTCTTTTCTTTTCTTTTCCTTTCCTTTCCTTTCCTTTTGCAGTATAAATAGAGTTAATGTCTCTATTAACTTAGGCAAACTTAGGTAACTTAGGTAAAGGGGAGACTAGGAATCTGAAGAGACTTTCTGGACTATTTGAATCCCCAGCTTGAGTGTCTGTTCTCTGGTGGGGCCACAAGGGTGTCTCACACTCAGGATGAATGGCAGTCCACCAAGCTGACCTTTGATATTTTTTTTCTCTCTTCCCTTCTCCCTTGTTGACAGTTACCCAGCTATACATGGATGTAGGTTGTACCAAGCAGCATCAACTCCTGAGCAGTGCACTGCATTGCACAGCTGCCTTGCACACCTGGGGGCTCTGTCTGCCACATATGAGGTGGCTGAAGTACAGAATTTTGCATGCAGATTTATCAGCCTTTCAGCTGGTACCTTGGCCTTCCTGTGACTGGGAATAGCTCTCATCCATCTCCAAGAAACAAGCTCAGGTTAGGAGTACAGCACTGTTAATGAGGAATTATGGTATGCTTGGAGTTAAATATGTAAGATGGAAGAATTGTTATTTTAGTAATGATAATAATGATGATGATGTCATGAGTGATGCAGATGAAGCACTGCAGTGATGCAGGCTGGTTTTCCTACATGGGAATTTAAAGGTTTGACATCTGTTGTAAAATGCTTTATTTTAGCACCTTTTGATTAAAGCATAGTTTAGTTTTCTTAGTCTTCAGGTAACTTACAGTGTGTTATCACAACTTATGTAGTACCAATTTTTAAATTGTGCATTGTAATCACAATTACATTGTGATTGTAATGCACAATTTAAAAATTGGTACTATATAAGGGGATGACAATATGGAAAAAATAAACATAGTTATCTAAGTGATGTTATAAATTCTCACTGCATTGGAATGAGAAATAGAAAAGTGTTACTTTATCAGTTTCTTTTCTGTGATATTTTGAATGATTTAAAAATATGCCAAGACCCAGAGAGTTCACAACAGATTCTCTCACTTCCAGACTTCATGATGGACTTTGGCAAACATGTTTTACACAATAAAGATGAGTCAAGTGCAGCCTTGGGTGCCAAGGGTGACTTAAGCGAAGTGAATTGATGTTTTGCCCTCTGTTTTTCCCATGTAACTATTTTTCCTCTTTTGTTTTCTTTATTTTCTGTATCTTTCTCTTCCCTAACACATACTTCTTTTCTGTTTTCTAGCATTAATTCCCCCTTAGCTTACGTTTTCTGTAGCTTCATTCTGCCATGTTAGTTGTTTTCAGGATTTCTTCCCTTAAGTCTCTTTTTAGCCCCTTTCTTTTTTGGATGTTATTTTTGCTCCATAAAGAAAGAATTTTAGAGAGTGCTTTACTGCATGTTCTGCCTTTTTTTTTTTTTTTCAAGTTTTGGTCTGACTCCAAGCCCCAGAGCAGGTGATTGCCCATAGTTTCCCAATCTTCCTCCTTTCCCTTTCTGAAGACACATGTGGCGTTTTCATTATTTTTCAGCCATGGTGAATAGTCTCTCTGCTTCAGCCTCCCAAACTATATGAATAAATTGATGGACCTCTAGCTGAAATGTTGCTGAATCACCTATCTATTCAGATGCAGAGCAGGCTGGCTGGGCACAGCCAGGCTCATGTCAGAGCTGCACGAGACAAAACCCAAAAGGGATGGTGACATAATTAAGAACAGGTTTCTTCTCGTTATCCATATCTCCTCCAAGCTTGCATTGATTAACTGGATTTACAAGCAAGTCTAAATTGTGCATCTTCTGCTTCTAAGTTCATTTAAATAAATAAAACTCTCAAAAATAATTTGAGATTACTTGATAAGGAGAACCATGAATGATGATTTACAGCTAACACAGCAAAGCAGGAAGGACAACTACTGAGTATTTGTGCAAAGGACAGTGTGGTGGCATGGCTGTAAGGGAAGAAATGGTTACTCCTCTGGAAGAGAGCTGAAAGCCTTCTCTACTTTTGGATGTCAGCAGCTGTTCTAATTCTCATCCATGGCAAAGGAAACAAGCAGCTGTTGTTGAGATATTGGCCTGTGAGCCTGTAATTGTGGCTGTTGTTCCTAGTTTGATGGCATCTAACTATGAATTTCTTGTGTATTAAAGGGGGAAAATACAATTTTTTTACCAGATTAGTTTTAATTCCTGTTGCTTAGACACAGACTTGTGACAGCTGTTTGAAAACCATGAACTAAAAAAAAAAAATCTTTATTTCAGCCCAGACAAGAAGAATATTGTAGTTTCTCATAAGTAACATTTGTTGCATCACTTGAACTTGGGAACAAAACCAGAGAAATATGCATACAGGTTGACATTTGGGAATCAAAAAAGCTAAGTACAATACTCAAATTTATGCTATAACTCCATGCTCATTGTCTTTATTTAAAAATACATCATTAAACATATGCATTGTAGCTATTCTAGTTTGTTGTTCTGTTGGACACTATTGTCTCTGTGATGGCAGAATAGAATGAGAAAATGAACCAGGAGATGTTTTTGGATATTAGCAGAACCAAAGTCTTTTCTAGTTGAGAATATAGCTGGAAAATAATTTTTGTTTCCAGATTTCAGTATAGGACACTTCTTCATCATCATCATCAACAACAACCTCCTCCTCTTCTTCTTCTTCATTTAAATTATTACTGTTCTTATCAAAATGTACAATTTTCACTTTTGATTCTCCTCCCCATTCCACTGCTCTGCAGGAGGTTGAACCAGCAGTTTCTTGGTGCCTAGTTGCCAGCTGAGCTTAAACCACAACAGGGCCTTTTGGCCTGCAATATGGGGCCAGAGGGTTGAGATAATGGCAGCACTGTTCCAGCTACTGAAATGAAAGTAACTCTATCCCAGCCAAAACCTGGACAACACCGAAGCAATGCAGCAAACATTGATGGTTTCTGGTAGTGGCACATTTGAAAATTTATTTGATTATTTTATCATTGTAAGAATTATACTGAGTGGTTTCAGTAAGTGTTCCTCTAGAGATTTATTGCCAGCATGTCAGGAAAACTCCCAGGATGTGGTTACATGGTTAAAAAGGTGTTTAATGGCAAAGTAGAATTTTTAAAAGCCTTAAGAAGCTTTTGTATTTTAGATTTGCTACATTTTTAATGAGGATGAAAATATAGCAAGGTGCTGGGCTGAATGAAAGAAAACTACATCCACCTGAGCAGGCATTTGTTGTAATGTTCCCATTACAACACGTTTTGTAAGGGGAAAGAGCAGGTGCCAAGGACCCAGCAGCTCTGTCACAGGCACTGGGACTGACTCTCTTCTGGTCCTGCAGGCTGACTACCTGTCAGTGGTTGGGGCACATCAGGGGAGCATGTGAAGTTCAGCTCCTCATTTAGGCCCATACAGTGAAATGGAGTTTGTGTGCTCTCAGGCTTCCCTGAGATCTGAAATAAAAAGGGGTAATTGGAAATGGCAGGGGATTTGATTCAGAAGTGCACTCCTGCTTCAGACTATCACATTAATGTAGACACACACAACACCAATTAAGAAGCAATGGACCAAATGGACCGAAGGAACAGGGAACACACAATCAATACAGCAATTCCTGTTATATTGTGTCATGTCTTTGGTATTATTACTTTTTAAAGCCATTTACAATGCCATTCATTCTAGTATAGGAATGTCTACATAGATTTGCAACAGGGAAATAATATATTCTTTGTAAGAATCCCTTTATGTTCAGTAAGATTTTCTTTCACTTTCTAGAACTTGATATCGGTACTTTTATAACCTTTGCTCAAAAAAGTTCACAGTATTTAGAAGTAAAATGTTGATTAAAGAAACACAACGCTCTTAAATGTCTTCTGATCACTGGTCATCTTAATAGAAGTGAAACAGATTGACTTCAAAATGAACTGGAGGCTTTGAGACTGTAATTTCTGTAGTTTTTCTAGGTCCCCATAACTTTTCCCTCTTTCTCTCACTTCTTTCCTCTGTAGTTTGTTTGAGCCATTTGTATCTACTGGAAAATTCCCCATAGGCTGTATGTACTTTCCAGAGGGAGCCTAATATGAAGCTATTAGCAGCTGTTTGTACTTTTATGTTTTTCCTTTTCAGAACTCCAAAGCTGCAGTTTTGATGGTATTTTCTATACTATCTTTGCCATGCAGTTGACTGAGCCCTACTGAGTACCAAAGTCACACGACTCCATGTGAGATTTGGGACTTTACATCTGAGCTGGGAGTATTCACTTGGGGAAATTTCAACGAAGCCATGGAAAAGCACAATCCTGAAGATTCTACTTGATGAGAACATTGTAGTCCTTTCAAAGCTTTTAATTTTGTGTTTGTATAATGAATTTAAAGGAAGCAACATTTTTAAGTAATGTAATGAATTCCTTAAAAGGGACACTAAGGGAGGTGTTAAGTGTCAGGGGTGTATTTACCAGGAAAACAAACACCTTTATGGTCCTTCTGTCTCCCTCACTGGAAGCAGGTGACATTCTTGTTTCTGGAGCAGTCACCATGTGCAGCCCACAGGCTTACCTGCATTCAGGGCAGCAGCAGAGAAGATGCAGTGCTGAGCAGCAGTCAGGGACTGCTTCATGGTTGGCCCCTTTCAATTTTCTCTTAATAAGCCCAGAAAATAGTTTTTGAATTTGTCAGACACCACCAAGCTGTAAAAAAGTTATCAGCATGACAGGAGCCCTGTCAAATATGTCCAGATGGGCTCTCATGCCTGTACAGATTGCCACACTCTCTTAAATTTCTGCTGCTTTAATTAAAAATAAAATAAGATGTGGTACTTGGATCTGGGTTCATCTTAATATATATAAGTTCACCTCTGTTTTTAAATGCATGGCCAGGCAGTCTGTTGCCAAACAATTACAAAGAATGTCTGTAAATTGGATTCACTACACTATCTCCAGGGACGGCTACAATTGTCAGCTCTCTGTCAGCTAAACGAAAATAATGAAATGTAAGTTACAAACAGAAGGAAAATTGGGTGAGTCATTCTATTTATACATGTAATTACATCCAAAGGTCCAAGTGCCTTGAAATTAAAAGAAGATTGGTTCTGTCAGGTGCTTAACAAGGTTTTCCTGGAAAGGGTCTTCCTGGAGAAAGCGCTGTAGAAAGCATCTGTGTCAGCAAAGCACAAACAGCTTGACACTGTCTGCCAGGATTGAAGGGAGAGAGTGCTGCAGTGCCCACGTGCACGTCGCACGGAGACGGAGGGTGACGGCCACGCCGGGCTCTGCCTGCCTGCCTCCAGCTCTGACAATGAGCAGCAGCCAGAAGCTGACAAAAGGAGGTAGAAAACGCTGAGGACGAGTGGGATCTCCTCTCTTGTTTCTTTGAATCTCTCAGAAGGCCTTGGGGCTCTGGAAGCTGGGTATCAGCATGCGTTGCATATTAATAATGTATAAAGCGCAATTAGCACACATGGTGCTTTGCAGGCTTGTAACTCATGCTTGGCTCCAAACTTCAGCACAGTGCTACGGGGGGGATAGGGAAGAGCTACACCATAAATACAAAATAACGGATTGATGCATTATTGAACAATTTAGTTCAGCAAGTCTTGTCAGCACACATTTGAAGGAAAAAAAAAAAAAGAGGTTCCATGAGACATTCATACAAATAAAGTAATGGGATTTTGAGGATAGAAAAATAGCTGCAAAAGTGTTGGGTTTTCCTTTCATCAAGTGATGATAATATTTTTAATTAAAAGCTTATAGGATAAAGATTTTTTTGAGTATTGATGGAGAGACAACATCTGTGGCTGTACCATCAAATACAGAAGTTATAAATTGAGTCTTTGTTCTAGCTGAAGCTGGGATAGAGTTAATTTTCTTCCTAATAGCTGGTATGGTGCTGTTTGGATTTAGTATAAAAATAATGTTGATGGCATGCTGATGTTTTACCTGCTGCTATTCACTGTTTACACTAAGCTAAGAACTTTTCAGCTTCTTGTGCCCTGCCAGCGAGAGGGCTGGAGGGGCACAAGAAGGTGTGAGGGGGCACAGCCAGGACAGCTAACCAAGAGACCAAAGGGTTGCTCCATAACATATGGCATCTGCTGAGCAATAAACTGGGGGAAGGCTGGCCAGAGTCCACTGCTCAGGAGCTGGCTGGGCATGGGTCACTGACTGGTGAGCAGCTGCCTTGTGCATCACTTGTTTTGTATATTCTAATTCTTCTATCATTATTATTATTTTCTTCATTTTCTGTTTCATTGAACTACCTTTTTCTCAACCCATGAGTTTTCTCTCGTTTGTTCTTCTGATTCTCTCCCCCACCACGCTGTGGGGCAGGTGGGGAGGGTGAGTGAGGGTCTGTGGGATGCTGAGCTGCCAGTGGGGGTTAAACCATAACACACTTCCATGTGAAAGAGTATAACTCATGTATTATATAACTCATGTTATGGGACTGGAACCTATTGCCTCTCAGAAATCCTGTGTTTTACAGATATATTATAATAGTAAGCATCAGTAGGCTGATGTGACTTATTTTGTGTGTCCATTACAGTGCAGTGATTTTATTAACATCCAGAGTGTTTTAAAGCACTGCTAGTTGGCACTGTAATTTATGGTGCATCTTAAATATTCACTTACAAAAGCTGAGTATTGGATGTTCCTGTTCATATAACATGAATTTTTAATGCTTTTCAAATAGCTGAAAGTGAGCCCATGTGGTACTTTATTTTGGCAGTTTATATAATAGATTTAACAGATACATTGTGGAACACGCTTTTAATGTCCATTATTGTACTTAGGAGTATATATGTTACATTACAGTTATAATTTTGTAGTACAGTGTTGTTGTAAGAAGTTGCTCAAGGACTACCAAGACCATGGTTACCAATTATGATCCTTAATTTTCTTCTGTTAAAAAGATAACTAAGTAAATTCATTATTAAAAAGTAATACAATGAAAGGTTGTCACATGAATATTTTTTCTGTCAACCAGATTCGATTTTTGCTAAGAAAACATCTAAATGTCCATTTGAAATCTGGATTGCTTCAGTGAGAGAGATAAAAATGATATGTGTTTCTTCTCAGCAACAAAATAAAATATATACTGCCTGTCATCCTGTCATTACTTGTACCTACTAGTAGCATATTTGTTCAGGTTCATTTCTGTATTCATCATTATTTTACCCCATAGATATTTTGAGAAAAACTCCAGTTTCTTTAACTAGAATAATCTGCCAAGCAAAGCCCAGATTTTCATTACTTTGAATCCTTTTTTTTTTTTTTTTCCTGATAAATAGCATGACACTTGAATGGTTACAGCATCTTTGCAAGGCTGAGTTCAGCATGTCCATTCATGTGGCAAGCTTCTGTGACCTTGGTTGGATGGAGATGATCAGAATGAAGACCATAACTCCCAAATATACTGATAAATCCTGTCACAGAGGTTTAGAATCCACTGATGTTTTAGAAATTTGTGTTATTTCTCTATGGGATCCCCCAAATTAAACTTTGGTGAAAACAGCTCAATTTATCTGAACTGAGTATGACTGGGGTACCTGTAAGAAACCCAGAATCCCCCCCAAAAACCCCAACCTTCCAAAAATTTCCAAAGTCCTAGGAACAGGCACCATGGACTTTTCTCTTTGAATGTATCTTTTAGAACCAAAACCTTGCTCTCCCAGTCAGGGGTTGCGCTTCTGGATTTCCATAGAACAAAACTGCTCAGCAATTTGAACTGTGCCAATGGAAGGAAGTAAGCTTAGCCTTGAAGAATCCCAGAAGTTTTGATGGTGAAGCATTCAATTTTCCTACTTCTGTGACTCACACAAATTCTTTTGAGTGATTCTTAGAGAAAACTGACTTCTATCTTGACAAATTATTGATCCTTTTTGATAGGTAAATGCTTTTTTTCAGGAGTATGAAATACTGCATTTGCTAATCTGTTGGGAGTCTCCATTAGACTCTGGGTGCTCTCATTTTCATGTGTTTTAATTCAATTTACTTTTACTTTACTGGGTTAATGCAAGTTGCATTTAAATTTTATATTAAAAAGGTAAATACTGGGACACAGCAGAAAAGTTCTTGAAGTCCCCGAGTTTTACCATTTTACTGACAACAAGAAACAGTGCATTAGGTAAAAGATTTGTATAGATTTTTCTTTGCTTAGTCTCCAAAAACCATTTATCTCCTTATCTAGCAGCCTTTTCCACTGTCTGACCTACTCATTCTTCTGAGGAATCAGATGGAAACGAATCAGTCAGCACTTACATTGGGGGACTGCAGCAGGAGTTTTACATTAGAAACAATCTTAGGAATGACAGAAAGACACATTCGTCAATTCAAGAATGGCACTGAGAGGCATCTTAGTTTTTGAATTAAATCAGGACTTGCCTTTATCATACTTTAAAACTTCCCATCACATTGTATCAGGCAGGCTGAGTGGCAGCATAAGGAGGATCGAGATCTTGAAGCCCTGTCTTTTATTTCTGCCCCTTTGCTTTTGAGGCAGGTAGATATTTGCAGCATTTGGCAGCCTGAGCAAAGCCAAATTGTTACAGATTTGGACAGCAACATTTCACAATTATAAATGTTGAAAGCTTTCTGTCGAAAAATTGCTCCACATTTTCCTCTTCAATCAAGCTACAGGGGTCCACTAATATCTACAGGATAAGTGTAGGTGTTTAACAGACTGCTTGTAGGTGAAAGGTTTTTTGCTTCAGCAACTCGTTATACTTCTACATAAGTTACAGGCTTTTAGATCGTACTGGAACATTACAGGAAAACTTCAAGATTCAAATAATTTTTTCCCAGTGCACATCTGTGTCAGGGTATTCTGGCTAATGCTGAGCCTTAAAAGACATCACCTTCAAATCAGTAACCTGTTTTTCAAGTGCAGTTTCACGAAGGAATAGCCTGCTGACACATAGGGTTTCTTGATCTTACACTGAACAATTGGTTATGTGTCAGTATACCAGATTTCTGTTTATAGACCTTTATTCCACAGTGAATGGTATGCCAGTGTGTTGTGACTTTCACATCAAAAATTTTAAATGTAAAAACCTTTGAAGACACTTTTACAACAACCCAAATACTAACAGTACATCTCACTTCTGTATATACAAAGGCCTACAAGGGAAGGAGGATCATACCTTGCAGAAAATCCAGCACTGCAGGTTAGCCATCAAAGTCTTTCTGCTCTTTCTCCCAGATAAAGAGCTAAAAAGGTCTTGAGAAGATATTTTATCTGAGATCCAGCTCTTAGACCAGATCCGCATTGCTGGCAGTGCTCTCACCGGGCAGAAATGGAATTTTTGACAAGTGCAGCACTATATGCTCACTTTCTCCTTGAGGATCTCATCAAATTAAGATAAAATGCCCACTGAAATTTGATAGATTTGGTATTTAGTTCCTAAAATCTGGTAGTTAATCAATAGATCAGATGTTAATACCACTCCCAAATCATTACTGATTGGTTTTAGACTGCTAAGACCTTTGACTGTGCAAAGTAGAAAAATCTGGTGGTGACCATGCATTAAAGGAACTGAAATGGTGCCTGCCCAAGGACCTAATCTCACTATAAACTGTTGTCTGCCCACTGTGGAGGCAGTGTTACCTCCTTTCTGTCAGGTGTGATTAGCCCTATCTACATGCTGGAAAACTTGCTGTGCACAAACACATGCTCTGACAATCCCTGTTTGCATTAAATGCCATGGCAAATGCTGTATTTTCTCGACTCCCTAGAATCAGTAGGTGATTTTGAGGTAATACAAAGTTTGGAATAAATTGCTTTTCACTCTATGTTGAAGGACACCAGGGCACAGAGATAATACTTAAGACAGTATCCTGGTTACTGAGAATATAGAATGATGCGTATCTTTATGTGTTTATATAAATAATAGAATAATTTAAAGTGTATATAAATCACTGGGTTCTGGCCCTATGGGTCTAACAGAAGAAGAGATAGCTAGATAACAAGTATATGTGCTTATGTAGGAGAATTTGCAAAGCTAAAAAGTGTTCACACAACACCAGTTGCCAGAAGACAAACAAATATGGGAAAAGTCTCATTGAGGTCCTTCTAACAAAGCTTTACATCATTAGCTACTGCATTTTTCTGTCCCATATTCACATACACAGTACCAAATTTGTGGCAACTTTTAAACTAGCTCAATCTGCAATACAGAATTTTCCATTTTTTCAAAGTATATCAATACATGGATAACAAAATGGTTGCTAGGTTACTCTGTAGTAAAGTCCCAGGTACTGTTGTGTAGCCTTATTTCTAATGAAAAAATTAATTGATTATTTGGTTAATATAACCTTCTAATGGCAAGATCTACAAATACTTGAAGATTGCAGTATGTTTCGGTAGGCAATTGCTAATTTAATGTCTAAAAAGATGAAGATGAAATAGTAGAAATGCAGTAACTATCAGTGCAATTTCATCTCCAGGGGTACAGTATTTTCGATTAGTTACATCTCACTGCATTGTATACTGGATTTTTTCACACTTGGACAAGACAATGACTTGGTCATTTCTGTGCATCAAGGCATTTTCCCTTGCAGTTTTCAGCACAGACACTACAGCAGCCAATGAAGGCAATGCAAGCCTCCTGAAAATCAAAATATTGTTATCTAAAGCATATGAAGAAAAGAGTTTTCAGATGTTTATCCCATCCATTAGCAAATCCCATGCTTTAGCTAAGTCCTGTTCAGATGTACTCCTAGCTCCACTAAAGGCAATTGCAAAATTTCCATTGGCTTCAAAGCAGAAAGAATGTTAATCAGAATGTTCCTCAGGAAAGTGACTTTCTTGAAATCCAGGTATATTAGACCAAGAATATAACTCAAAAGGACTAAAGAAAGAACCTGTCACTTCAGCCAGGTAACAGGAGCTGTGCTGTGCTTTCTCAGCTGGTAGCTAGTGAAGGTGTCTTTTAAGAATATGATCCTGACTCAGAAGCACTTCTGTTTCAAAGTTCTGTGCTAGAAAAGTATTAACAGTATTACTTTGCTCCAGCGGCTGGAGATTCGATTTCACACATTAATTTCTCTTTCTGTGGTTATAATTTTCATGAAACAAAGTGCAAATTTGTATTCTCTTTGCTTTGTTGATTTGAGAGTACTTAGAAGCCCAAGGGTTATTAGCAGCTTTTGCAGGACACCCCCATGCATGTGCTTGTGCATGTGCACCCACACACATCTCAGGTAAGAGCTGGAGCTCAGGGGTTTGTTTTACATTTAGCAACCTCCTCTGTACTTGTTAAAGCTTTTGGTCTCCCGAGGCTGAGATATCTAGATAGTTCTTGTGGAGCAATTGTCTTGTTTTGACACATGCATTACATTCACCTACACTTCTTGGTAGTCTTCTGTCTAAACTTGTTCACAAATTTATACCTCGGGACACTGGATGGGAACAAATTCTGATAGAAATTTAAAAAGAAGACTCAAAAGAATTCTAAAATTGTTTGCACTCTGCTTGGTTTTCTTACTTTTTAAATCTGTTCCTGGATGTATGTATTTTTCTCTTAGGACTTGTATCTTAGGACTTAGTTATTCCTCTGCTCTGGAAACTCTCAGTGCATACATTTTCGAGACTATTAGCTCTATCAAATGACTAGTGCATGGCATCCATCAATAACAAATCTAGGCAAATAACTAATAAGCTAAATAAACCTGGGACTTACTGGATGACAGGCAGCTGGAGGATAACTGCATATGCTTTTGGATATCTGTCTGTCCCTGGCAGAACTGATTTCCTGGACTTATACATTGTGACATACAGCTATTAAATTAATTGTTTAGTTTAGTGTTGGTAAAGTTATGTTATTTTCTGGTTCTCAGTATATTTATGTGGGGTAAAACTGATGAAAAATAAAGAAGAAACTTTAAATTTGTGTATCCAGCCAATGGTTAGCTTGATATACACACTTTTTTTTGTACATATGTGTAAATCTGGGCAGTGAAAAACATGTATGGCATATTTACACTGATGGGTGGTAACTTCTCATACTACTCTTTGGCTGCTCTGGCTCAAAAAAATCACTGGGATTCAGGAACACATGCAGGCAAAGAGCAGGGTGTGCATACACACAGGAGGCAGAAATAGGACCAAACAAGGAAATAGGGCAGACTGCTGTGGCCAAGCTTAGGGCTCAGGCAGACAAGTGAATGGACCAGAAGCCTGTTTGACTTGATTGACTGCTGTAGTGCTCTTTGTTCACTTCTGTTCACTTTGTTCACTTCACTTCTGTTCCTGCCTTATTAACCCAGATCCTTCCCTTTCCCCACCTTTGGTCCTTCCTCTAAAAATCCCATAAGAAGTCTTGCGCATTTCCACAATTCCCCCATAATAAGCTTTGAGCAAAATCCAAATTCTCTTCCCCCACAAACCACAATAAATTCTGCAACCCTTTGGGCAGCCATCCCTTAGTTGCATGTCATGGCTTTGGAGCATGTATAAAGGCTTCCTGGGCTTTTCCGTAGGCTTGTGTATGATTCTACCTGATAAGGGCATAAGATGATCCTTGGTCATACATCTTGATTTAAGAATAAGAAGGGTAAGACTAAGAATAAAGCTTTGGATAAAACCAAGTTAGATGAAGCATGCAATGAATGACAGTTTCAAGGTGACCTCTAATTTTGAAAGCTTGATATCAACTGTGTGGGGCTTGTGTGCTGCAGCACTGAGTAGTCAGAGAATTCCCAGGGTCAAAGAAACCAGTGTAACTCTGATGCAGAACTTGTGTAAACACAAGTTTATTTGTGCGTGTGTTTATTAATTTTAGAGGCTGTTGCTAACAAACCAGTCACATTTCTTATTATCTCTGCATCTGTATTACCTGTGGGTAGTTGTGCCAGTGAAATGAGTGAATTGAATTTAGCTCCAAATTCACCTCACCCATCAGAATGTAACTTGCAGTATGCATAGGTAGGCTGACAAATTACACTGTCATATATTTAATTTTCTCAGTGTTTGGGAATTCCTCCAGTAACCCTTCCATAAGTGATACAATAGCCCTAGAAAAGCATGTAGCAAATCAGTTCTGACATGATGAAAATAAACTTAGGCTTAATAAAGACTTTATAGTTCATCCTTGTTTTCAGATTGGGCAGTGGCTTAGGCTTTTTTGGTGCTACAAATTGGCTTAGAAAACTACAGCTGCTATAAAGTAGGATCCAGAAGTACTTGTAAATAAGGTGAAATTTTCGATGCAGGGCTGGTGATTCAGCAGGTGAAGCTGTGTGGATGGGGATGAACATCCTTCCTCTCTCCCCATGAGGCTGGGGCTGCTGGAGCCCACCCTGAGAACACAGCTCCCAGTTCTCACTTCCTGAACTTCCTGTGTGGTCTCTGATAGCCAGAGCACTTCTCAATGGGGCCTTGACAACAACTCAAAGCAACTTAAATTCAAAGCAGTCCATAATTTTTGTAAGCATTTATGGATATTTTTTTCCTGTATTTGAAAAGGGAACTATACCCAGAGGGCATGCATTCCTGTTATTATTTACAGTTGGTATAGCCCCTTTAAGTAGAACTGATGCATGCAGAAGAAGATTTCTCTAATGACAGCTCAGCCTCTCCTGCAGTCATCCTTTTCTTGGGTGAGTTATGAGGCTGTTTGACACAGTGGAGTGAATTCCAGCAGGTGTCCTCTGGTGCCACTGAGTGTTGCCAGTGAAAAGACCTATAACCTGACAACATTAGCAATCCTTACCTCCAAAACTTTCACTGTGTAGTGTCAGTCTTTAATGTATGCACTGTAAGTGCATTGACTGCAAGGTCAAAGTAAAACCACATTATGTATCAAAATTACCCTGCAGATAATCCTTCCTTTAGTAATTTAAAGTCTAGGAGAACAAGGAGATTCCCTTCTTTTAATAAGCTGAAAAGGAAAAAAAGTTAGAAAAGTTAAAGGACAAATGCCTAATTTGAGGGCACAGAACATGAGTGGGAAAATATTACTGGGAATTCTTGTTAAGGATTCTGAAAAGTTGCATAAGAAAAAAATGAAATGTTTCATAATTAGACTGAAAGTGTCATCATGTTCTTGGTTTTCTGTGAGACATGAAAGGCAAAATCACTTTAAACTTATTCTGAATCATATAATAGATTATTCTTCCCTTAGGTCAGGGAAACATTATGTGTCTTAGAAGAAAAACTTCTGACACTCCTGTTGTGTTATGAAGTGCCTGCTTTGATAAAGTGGATGAAGAGAGAGCACTTGCCCATTTTATCAGTGGTATCAACAGGTCTCGCTGTTCCTCTGTCAAGTCCCTCTGTAACTCTGCTAGACACCTAACAAAACCTAACTAAAGGGTTGCATCTCTATTCAATAAGATCAGGAGGCAGCTCCAGTCCTGAATGCATATTGGATGTGCAACAATGTGCCACAATGCCTATTCCTCTCTGCACCTCAACTGTTTACACTAGACCAGTGTAGGCAGCCCCTGTAGTGGGCCCTTGGGATGCAAAATAAGAAGAGTTGTGTGTAGGAGAGAGCAAAAATAGCACAGAATATACAGATGTGCCAGATGTAAACTATTTTTTTAAAAGAAATAATGAAAGAGATTTATAACATTACATTGATTTTTTTTCCTTTTGTTTTTATTTTTTTTTCCCTTATCCTGTTGAAGGAAAGGGAGGGTTTGCAAGAATGACACAGCTGTCTGCTACAGAAGCTAGATGAAGGACTCTCAGCTAAAACCTGACACCTCCTGTAGCTGCCCTGCTCTTATTCCTTCTATTTGCTGAAAGTTCCAGTAATGCCTTCAGAAAAATGGTGTCTTTGCTGCTGATTCCACTGCAAAATCCTCTCACTGAGGAATCTGTATTTTTCCAGCACTGAGAAAGAGAAGCTAAAGTGTCCCTCAAAGCCAGGAGAAGGAGAAGTAGATGTGTTCTGGCCAGGGTCCACAATGTACTATTATTCTTGGGATTTTGTATTTTTGTACTTTCTTTTTTATATAGCAGTCCTTTTTTTTCTGTCCTATTAACCTTGTCAGCAAAATGGCTTCGATTTTTCTGATGCTGAGAGATTCTTAGTTTATTTCTGAAGTGAGTATTATCTCAGTCATCACCTTATCAAGTTGACTATTGCTGTACTATTTTCTTTTGTGTACTTTAAACACCTGTTGTAAAAAAGTCCTTTTCTCTGTTAACTTTCTTGGTAAGTAAAATGTCTTTCTGCTAGTTGTTTTATATATAAATTCCACTACAGATTTCATTTTGAGATCTACCATATTATGTATCGTAATGATCTGAAAAATAACTCATTTTCATAATAGAATTTTAGTTACTCCCTTTATTGCCTTATTCTTAGTTTATGTTCATGCTGATTTATCAAAAGATGTAGTTTAAAAGGTGGGATGTTACCTTGCTCTTCCCATCAGGTCTTCCCTACTTACTCCTTCCTTTACTGCCACTCTCACTGTCTTTCTTATAGGTGCAGTCTTTCATTCACATCTGTAACTCCTGTACTTTCTCCAATGATCTATTCCTTTCCTTTTGTTTTGATTTTCTTTTTACATTCTCTTTCCCTTATGATTTTTTGTCATTGCAATAGACTCTCCCAAGCTTACTAATAGGAAAAAACAGGAGACAAAGACTCCTGATCCTGCCCTATTTTCTTCAAAATGCTGTAGAAAATCTAATTTTCTTTGCCTCTTCCTTGGTGTGTGTACCCCTGTTTGTATCTTACTGCATGTTTTTCTCTCCTACAGCAAGCACATGTTAATTTTTTGCTGCTGTTCCGAGACCTTTCATAGCAGCCCCTGCTATCTCTCTCCTTAGATATACACCTTTCCCCATTCTGCCCCTTCTATTTTGTCAGAAGAATTAATCTGAAAAGCTGCCTCATTACTTTCAGTTTTTCAATTAAAGAATAAAGTTCTTCTTCCCCTCCTGCAAATTGCTAATAGATGTGTTGGTCATTTCTTGGTTCTTCCAGGCGTGCTGCCCAGTGCTGACTGACTCCTCATTTCTGGTGCTATTCCAGCAGCTTTTACTCCTTTTGTGTGTCTGGCCTTGTGGTGTTACATTTTATTTAAATGGTATGCTCTGTCTCAGCCCTCGAAAATGTAGGGTATATCCCAAGCCTGTGACCCTCCCCTGCAGTATCTGTATCTGTAACCCCATTGGCCCAGTCTTATTCCGCGCCCACTTCCAATCTCCCTGTTAAGCTGTGCGAGGAGTCCACACGCTCTCTTTTGGCCCTTTTTCTCCCTAGGGTCTCCCTGGCTCTCCCTCTCTCCCCCTCCCTCCTCCCTTCCCCTCCTTTCCCTCTGGAACCATGCTGTTCCCGGCTGTGAGATCCCCAATAAACCCTCTCCTAAGCACTCCCCTCAGAAGCCGTGTGGAGTCTCCTGGCCTGCCTGCCGCTCCCTGCGATCACACAGCTTAGGGGGCCCCTCGGGGACTCCCCGGGGACCCCCAAACGAACTGCATCATGGCCTCATGCTGATGGTTTATCTGCATGCAGTGGTGAAGCTCTAGGGAAGCTCTAACTGAGCCAGCCTGGGTGCCAGGAGATGACAGTGCTGCTCGTGCAGTGTTCACCTCGCAGCGTTTTCCTCCTGCCACGCTGACTCCCTGGGAAGGAGATCATAAAGGTGTAGCTAGGCCAGTGCTTGGGTAAGTGTCTTCAGTTGGAAATGGGGGTGTGTATCCTATTTCCATCTGTTAGAGGTGGGGCAGTTATCTTCTGTTCATTGGGCAGTTTTCTTTATCTCTTCCACAAACCAACCCTCCCTCTGGGGAGACATCTGCTGTTAATGGGCCATTGACTGTCACTGTGTGGCTGATAAAATTACAGCATCCCATTGGGAGATGCTCCGCCCAGGGGAGGAGCCGAGCATTCCTACCTGGATATAATCTGACATTTGGAGTACCACAGCAGCCTTTTCCCCCTGGATTCCCAGAGGAGCTGCTTTCTTCTCCACTGGATTCCCAGAGGAAGACCAGGCCCATCTACACCATCACTGGACCATCAGAGGAAAACTCCACCCTTCTACAGGATCATTGCTCCCACAGAACCACACCTGTCACTGCAGGAGGACTGCAGCCACCATTCCAATCAGACTGCTGCCAACATCCTGACCCACACGGTGTTGAGTCGTTTTCTGACTCTGTCAGTGGTTTGGTTTGTTCTCTTTTTTCGTACTATTGCACTTGTATTTTTGATTTTCCTAGTAAAGAACTGTTATTTCTACTCCCATATCTTTGCCTAAGAGCCCCTTAATTTCAAAATTAAAACAATTCGGAGGGAGGGGGTTTACATTTTCCATTTCAAGAAAGGCTTCTGTCTTCCTTAAGCAGACACTTGCCTTTTCAAATGAAAACAGTAAGTCTGGATTAACCCATCAGGGAAAGCATTGCCCTGTGATGTTAGGTCATGTGTTTTTGGGGCATAACATTGTATGTTATTATTTACTAATCACAGCATACCACTAGCCCAGGCATAAAATAAATTTGTATTCATAAAGCAAACAATAATTTTAAATGTCCCTCAAGAGGGTAGAATATTCTTGTTTCTAACTTGAATTTTAAGTATTTTAAATGAAGGTTTAATTATTTTAATTTTCTCTCTATATATATATATCTTTGGTCCAGGAGATTTTTTAAAATCAAATTTTAAAGAAGGGTCTGAAGACATGTTGTTTGTAATAGTTTGTTGTTATTGCTACAGGTGTTGTGTATCTGAGGAGGTTAATCACTGTCTTTTTAATAGGAAATCAAGAATAAAATCCTTATTGGACGACTCTGCCCCAAAGAGCTTATTATTTTTTACACTAATTCCAAGGAACAGCAGCCTGTCAGCTCCTTTCCTGGAGAGGTCTTTAAAGAAAAAATACCTCATTCTGTTTGCTGCTGAACTCATGAGCAAAGTGAAGTGGCTGTTTTGCCTCAGACCTCTTCCAGTTCAGTGTAACTAATGTGGATACTGCCATTGTTATATATTTTTGTCTTACCCAAATGAACACCAGTTATATAGCTGTTTTTCCACAGATTGATGAGGCTTTTGTTGTTCTTGAAAAGATTTGAAACACATGTGGCCCAGATTAGTCTAAGAGAGGATTCCACATACTTAATTCCTTGAAAAGTAAGCAAGTATGTGGATCTCAAGCCAAGTACTCAAAGTAGTTTTAAAAATACTTTTTATTTTCAAAAGATTGTCATGTTAGCAATATACTTCCCTTATGCTGCCTGCAAAGGCAGAAAAAATAAAAAAATTTTGTTTATGTCTCATCACTCAATACAGAGTCTTGTAACTGATGAGAATTTTTTTTCTGTTACTGGCAGTATTGAAATACGAAAAAGTCTGTAGCACCGTAAGTACCTTAGGTGTTGGAAGTTGATTTGGCTTATTTCTACACATCATTTCCAGGCTAATAACTTTTAAGAGATAAAAAACTGGAAGATGTTTAAAAAGTATCACTGAGTTTTTTGGTTGGTAGTAGAGGAAGTTTAGAAGAGATGAGAAGAATCATGACATCGCTCTTCAGTTTAAACTGAGAAGCATGTCAGTCTTGAGGCAGATTACCCAGCAGTAATGCCATCTTTATGACCTCTTTGTGGCTTCCTAGGGTTTCTCATTGCTCTCTTACACCATCATCTCCTCTGAACTGTCTGTGAGACACGTACATAATCCCATGTGGCTGTTTCCAATCCTCACTGATAACCTGATTGATCTTGTTGACATCTCAGGGCCTCCTCTGGATCCTGCAGCTTCACTTGTGCAGTGCTGAGACACCCAGGCTGGAGAATCTGTTCTCTCCACATCTCACACTCTCCTCTCAGATCCAAAATCATCCCCTCTGACATGTAGTGCTGAAGAAGGACTTCCCACAGAATCACAGGAAATGTCCAAAATCAAAAAATCTATGTCCTAGACCACAGGGTCCTTTTTGCTCTCTCATTTTCCATTACATTTTCCATTAATCCCTCCCCCCTTATTTAGCCTTCCCAAAATTTGGCCTTTCTCTGCTGGTTTGGAAAAAACAGAGCAGTTTAAGAGAGTTAGGATGCAGATGCTCATAGTGGACAAGCTAATGAGCAAACCTTACTGCTTTTCCTGAGAAAAAAGAAACAGAAGATCAAATTACAGACCTATTTCAAAAATTCCCCTTGAGCAGAGTGACAGCACTTCTTGGATGAATTTCTTTCTTGGAAGAAAGGAACAGACCAATAACAGATACTGTTTATATTAAGACACACAGAGGGAGAACATTAAGTACATGGTACATTTTTCCTTAGGTGGACCTTGCAACAGCCCTCCAGTATGCAATTCAGCTATTATTAGCATAAATGCACTATTTCAAATGGTACTTAGGAGCAGTTTTGCTAAACACTAATGCAACTTTAAAAATAGTTTATAAACTTTTTTGCATGCATAATGAAAGATAACTATTTTGAAACTCCTAATTTGTTGCGATCTGCCAGTCTGTTTACACAGAAAAACAAATTACTTCTGCTGCACACCTGACACAGAAGTAGGCATAACGTACTCTGGGAATTTTGAAAGTCATCAAGACATCCAGGATTTGAAAGCAGAACAGTAAATTCTCATCTTCTTTTTATAATATAGGATTGATAAAGCACTAACAAGTTACACATACAACACACAGTAGCCTTTACTAAAAGAAAAATATCCAATCTTCTCTTAATTTTTTTAATACTGCTTATAATTTCCTGATGGTATTTTCTAGGCAAAATGGCAAAATTAAGCTAAGGCCATTTGCAGAAATCAAATATGTGAGAACTAATATGTACCACTGTATTCAACACTTTTTGTTTTTTAAATTTTTAATTCTTCGTGGTTTGATATTTTGTAGACAGTACTCCAGATAGCTCTGAAAAACCCTTTTGCAAGTCTTTTGGAGTCCACCTTTTCACTTTCTGTATTTTTGTGTTTCTAAGAAACCAAAAAGGTTAAGAGTTTTGTACTGATTTTTTTTGTGCTACTGTTGTTTCTGCAGCTGCCTCATTCACCTGTTGTGTAAAGCCTGTTAACACCATAAACACTTTCCCAGGTACATTACAGTCAGCCAGCTGAGAGTGGATGACTTTTCAGACACAAGGAGCCACATACAAGATTGATGTGTGAGAACATGTGCCCCCAGGGAAAGTGTTTTAAGACACAGCCTTGTGGCACTTGTTGCTATCTCCCTTGATCCATGTAAAGTCTCTTTTTCACTTGTCCTGGACAGTGTGAAGATTCCTTTTTTCCTGACTGGGTAATGGGGAAAGTAATGGAAAGTATAACAGCTACCTCTAGCAGCTGTGATCTATGGAGGGCTGTAACTCTACAAAAAAAAAAAAAAAATGTAAAAACTATTTTAAAATGTTGAGTCTTGGGTTTTGATAATCTTGGTTGAAATCTGAGTGCAGGATTTACATAAAGATCAGCTAGAAAAACAAGGAATGAAATGTTGACTTGTATTACCCTGACCTACAGAGAGCAAGGCTATTGGACTTGCTGTGTTGCAAGGAGAGAGATCATATTTTTAGTAGGAAACTTTACTGCACCCTCTGTGCTGCTCTATCTGTGCTAGAAAAATCCCATGGATAACAGAGAGACATGCACACAAAATTACACAAAATAACTGATAACACAGCCACAATATGGATCTTCAGTTGGACCTGCTTTAGCATCCTACCTCTTTCTCATTTTTTTTCTTTCCGTAAAAAATTCTTTTTAACCAGCCTCTTTTTCTCTAGAAGTGAATTATTTTTCTTCTAATTTCCCAACACAGGATTGGGACTAAAAGATCTGATGTCCTTTTTAGGACATCATGGCATCATGTTCAGAAGGTTTTTCTGCAATAGTTCGATGTCAGTTTTACGTAACTTTCTGTCCATAGAAAATAAAAAAAGTACATTATTTACTTATATTTTCTGATTTTATTTTAATGGACACCAGTGTATTTTTGGTTAAATTGGCAGAAAAACCCAGCCTAATTCTTCCAGTGATTTCTAAATGTTCTAAAGTCTGACATTTGATGAATATTTCAGCGGATACATTCCGTTCTAGTATCTCCCCTAATAATTACACAAATTCCATGTGCATGGTCCACATAGACATGATGCTCAGGTATTGATGAACCATGACTGTTACAGAAGAGTAACTAGAGGGAGCAAAAGAAAGAATAATCTCAATTGGACTTTGGGGTTCTAGGGATGAAATACTGCCTATGTATTTGGAAGTAGTGTGTGCTGTGTCATTTCTAATAAACAAAAACCACTTGCAAGGTCCATTTCAACACACTTAACATGTAAAAAAATAATGGAACAATATAAAAACAAAATTGCATGAAACCAGTGGGATTTTTTACTGTTTCTTAAACACATGTATAATATTTTTGATAGATATGTACTATAAGTTGTTCTAAAGCTAGATGTAGGAGAAGACTGGATTTGCTTTTGAAAATAATTGTTTTTTGGAGGAACTACAGCATGAATAGATTTAGTGGAAAGATTTAATAGAAACATTCCAGAATATAGATAACTGAAATACCATTAATTTTCCACTAATTGGAAAAACCAGGTAGCTATCTTTCCACTTGATATTTATTATAACATGGTTTCTTTGTAGAAATAAGATGAAACATTTAATTGAACTGCAGTTCTTACTAAGCATCAGTGTGCTTGCAGAAGAATAGAATCATTTGTGGCAGAAGAGATGCCTCTTGGGTCGTCTCAGTCCATCAGCCTGAATCATTGGTGGATGGATTACATTATTCTTGAAATAGATTTGAATATCTTTGGTGATGGAAATGCTGTAACCTTCACTGGCAGGTTGTTTCATTATGTCACTGTCCCTCTAGTTATAAATTTTCCCTGCTGTATTTTAATTTAGTTATTAGCATATATTGATCAACCTCTTTGAATAATGACACTAATTGATCCTTATTCTCTTTCTAGTGTTCTGTTAAGTATTTGTATATTCTCTGCTTCTCTTCAACTTACTTTTCCTTAGTTTCTCCTTTGCATGACCATTTCTTTAAATCTGTCTCTCATATCTGATTATCCATCTTTTCTCATATGCATTTGTGTACCCTTTTAATTCCTACCTTTTTGGTGGTCTTTTTAAATTAAATTAAAACTGAAGTAAGAGTCTGTAATACTATGGAATTAAGTAACACATCACAAATCGTTTAGTCTGGATATATATAGGTTATATTTAATAAAAGCAGGTCAGTGCAGATGATTGGAGACACTGCTGGGAGTCATTAAACAAGGCAGTTCTGTAGTCCTGTATGGGACATGTAATTCCATTCATAAATTCATCAAGAACCATCTTAAACCAACATATATTTCTTGCACTCTTTCCTCCTACTGAAAAGCTGCTTCATCATTTCTGAAACAGAAAAGCTTTTAAAATTTCCTCTCCTTCCTACTTCATATTTCTTTTGTTTTCCTGCCAGCACTACTCTATATTTTAAATATTGTTTTCCTTCCCAGTATTCCCATCCATCCATCCATCCATCCATCCATCCATCCATCCATCCATCCATCCATCCATCCATCCATCCATCCATCCCTTCCAAATCTTCTGTTTATCTCCCACATACACATAAAGAAAAAAATCCACTCCCTGGTTTTAAATGTCACTTTTGCTGAGGCCTTTCAGGCTTTTATTGCAAAGTGGTCTGCCAATTCACCTGGTCATCCTAGCTGCCCTCCTTTGTGTGTATTTCAACGAATTCAATTTCCCTTGAGTACAGGCAGTGAAGGCTGTGTTCCCTGTTCCTGATGAGCTTGATCTGGTTCTTGTGCAGTGGCAGTAATAAGTCTCTGTCCTGGTAGAAAGGCTTCACTTAATGCCTCTTGGGATCACTGTTTTCATTTCATGGCCCCTCTGAAGTGAGGGCTCACTGTAACCCTTACTCTGCCTGGTGCAGGTCTTTTATCTTTTCTGTTATTGCTGTAGAATAAGCTTTTCCTTTATTTCAGAAGTTCTTGCTTTTGGGTCATGGTGCATGACCTTCTTCTGTGTGGTGTTGAATTCCACCTCACACCATGCATTCCACCTTATTTTACATATTCCAGTCCTGAAGATGTGTTCGTTTTCCAGGCACAAGGTTGAGGATGAGATGGCAGGTGACTGGAGCCTGGTAATTGCTTGCAAAACAGCTGAGTAATTTTGAGGTTTTTTTGTCTTCTTGTGGGAATGTCCTCTATAGATAGCATCAGCTGTGGGGGTGTGGTGGGATGGCCTTGGCTGGCTGACAGGTGCCCCTCAAGCTGTTCTCCCTTCTCAGCAAGACAGGGCGGGGAATATAAGATGAGAAATCTTGGTGGTTGAGATAAGGGCAGGGAGATTGTTCATCAATTATCATCATGGGCAAAACAGGCTCACCTTGGGGAAGATTAGTTAAATTTATTAGTTTCTCACTAGCTCTGTTAAAAATAGAGCTAGTGAGAAACAGGAACAAAACTGAAACCACCCTCTCCCCACTCTCTTTCTTCCCAGGCTCATTTTCACTCTCAGCCCCTCAATCTCCTTCCTCTCTGCTGAGCCCTGCAGGAGGATGAGAATGGGGGCAGTGTTCTGTTCATATCCCATATCTGCCACTCCTTCCTTCTCATTCTCTTCCCCATTCCAGCATGAGGTCCCACCCATGGTATGTGATCCTTTATGAACTTCTGCAGTGTGGCTCTGTGGAGACTGCAGTTCTTCAAAAGCTGCTCTCCAAGTCCCTCATGGGCTACATATATTGCCAGAAATACTGATGCCATGTGGGCTCCTCTCCAGAGGTCACAGCTCCTGCCAAGGGCCTACTCAAGGTCTGGGGTCTCCACAGGCTGCAGCTTCCTACAGGGCACTTCAGTCTGCATCCTTATGGACCTCTGTGGGCTGTGGGAGAGACATCCTGCCTCACCATGGTCTGCACCATGGGCTGCAGAGGAATATCTGCTCCAGTGCCTGCAGCACCTCCTCCCTCCCCTTTTTTCAGTGACCTTGGTGTCTGCAGAGATGTTTCTCTTACTTTTTTTCTTGTTCCTGTCTCCCACAGATGCTGTGCAATGTATTTTACTCTCTGTTAAGTATGCTATTAACAAGGTGCCACCAGTGCCAGTGATGGGCTTCGCTTTGGGCAGCAGTGAGTTTATTCTGGAGACAGCTGGAACTGGCTTTGTTTAGTGTCAGAATCCAAGACATTCCTCTCTGTGCCCCAAACCCCGGGCAGGGGTCTGGGCAGCCCTGGCAGGAGGTCAAAAACACTTGGGGCTTTGATTTCAGCCCATGGGACAAATTACCAACCTTATATGAGGAGTCACAGGTCACAAAAGTTTAGACAACACAGAAGCAGTAGTCATAGGGTGAAAGGAAAAAATTTGGGATTTGGTACAGGGGGGTCTAAAACTCTAAGATGGAGGGATTGGGGCGTGCCTTGTCCTTCTTCCTTCTTCTTCCTGACATCCATCTTTTAGGTGATGCGGCATTTTTAGATTGATTCAGAGTAGAAAGTCACTGTCTAACATAGGTGTTAGGGATTGGCACACAATTGTAAATATCTAATACATAGTTCATAGTATAAAAGACAGCACCAGCCCCGTGGGTGGCAGTGTGCCTTGGGCTGACCTGCTGGCCAGAGCTTGGCGGGTCAGACAGAAAATATTTTAGATAAGAGACAATAAACATCACTGAGAACACGAGCAGAAGACTCCTGACTCCTTCTTGGACAGCTGGGTTGGGAAAAGCGGCTTCCACCAACACCTGGGGTCATCTCAGAGAGCAGAGAAGACCCCAACAGTTTAGTACAGGAGCAGCTTCTGGAGACTTCTCACAAAGGCCACCTCTGAAGCCCTGCTTCAAAAACCTCACCATGTGCACAAAATGCAGTAGGGACTGCCTCTGTCTTCTGCAGCGGATCTGTCAGAGGCTTTGGGTGGAGGTACCCTAAGAAAACAGCCTTTTCTCCTCTTGCAGTTCCCATGATTTGGATACAAGCTGGCTTCAGCAATTTCCACAGCACGAGCTTAGTCCCAGCCTGATACATGTATGCCACAGCAGCTCTGCTGAGCAGCCTGAACACCCTTTGTTGGGCTTTCTGGGCTCCGAGACTTTATTACCATCAAGCACAAATATCTTTGTAAGGAGAATCAGCAATTCTGCACCAATTGTGGTTTATGCTCAGAGGCACAAAGATGTGAAAGCTTGTGTGTCATGTAGCCCTTGTTGATTTCTGGGGGAGAGAGAGTGAGAAATAAGCAATTTTAATACTACATTTGCAATCCTCCTTTAAAGGACGGCTGATGCACAAGATGTTTCCCACACCCTTTTCTGGAATGCTGAATGCCTCTCCCCTTGTCCTGGTTTTTATTCTGATCCTGGTGCTTCGTGGGGTGCCCTGGTGGGAGGGGGCCATGGACTGCTTTGGCCCTGTTGCAGCAGTTTCCAGATGTCTTCAAAATGGTGAGAAAACCCAGTGCCCACCAAAACTAAAGGCAGGCAGGAAGCCTGTGGCAGGTCTGTGTGGACACGCTTAGGAAAGGGTGTTTGTCACTTGGGCAGGAGACAGCAGAGGGCACTGAGAAGAGGCACAGCAGAAGATGTAAAAGGACACATGTGAGGGCTCATGAGAAGGCATAAGAAAGAGGTGTGAGAGGAGACACAGGAGGATACACAAAACAGGGACACGTGAGGAGGACTGTGAGGGGACACTTTTGGAGAGACAAAACAGAATAGGCAAAAGGAAAGGGACATTGTTGGGGTCATGGCTGCAGAGCATTCATGGAAGGAGGAGGAGACTGAGTCTGTGGGCAGCCCATGCTGGGACAAGGACACCTCTGAGGTGCTGTGATCAATGGGTGACACACACTGGACCTGAGAGCAGTAACCTGAGCAGGAGGGGAGGAAAAGGGTGGGAAACAGGGACTGGTTTAAGAAACTATTATCCACTGTCACCCACTTCCTGTGCTGCCCATTGCCCCATCAGTGAGACTGGCATGGACTGAGATAAGTGTGGTGAAAATAAAACCAGCAGAGATATGGAAAGGGCAGGAGTGGTGTTGGACTGAAGTTGAACGTGTGGAAGGGGAATGAAAGGTGATTGCCTTTGTTTTTTTTCTCAATACCTGAATCAATAAGGCAAAGATTATGCTAATTTACAATAAAATATCAAAAAATCTCTGGATTGAGACTGTCTGCAATAGCAGGTCAGAGTATCAAGGCTGGCCAAAGGATGTAATGGACATTGAATATCCTGTCAAATAAAAGGACAAGCCCTACTCTGTTTTATCTCTGTGGGACTACCCCCTTGCAGTTTTTCTCTTCTTCAGTTCAGAAGAACAGGACGCTCATGAGTATTAGTATGTAATATAGGAATTAATTTTATGCCTTTGTTATTTAATTTTCTATTTTTGCTGATAGTGCTGACTTAGCTTAATTAAATGCTTTCTAGAAGCAGCTCTCTGCTGAAAGCGTCTACAGGTAGAAAAGCCATGTGTGGCTTCTACCATGACTACACAAGGTCCTCTGCTGTGTCTGCAGAGGAGAGGAGGCCTTGGGGGTGTCTGACACACCACAAAGAAGTAAAGGATACCCTGGAGCAGTGCACAGCTGCAGTGCTGCCAGCTGTTCAGATAAGTCCAGAGCTCCTTTTGAACACAGAAACATGGTGAGGAGGATTCCTTCTGCTCCTCTCCAGCTTCATGTCAACTCCCACTGAGGCAGCTGCTCATAGCCCTGCTTCTCCAAGTTTGCTTTTCACTGTGTAGAATTTAGCAGATCCAGATGCAACACAGGTTCCTTTTGTGCTATTCCCTAATTGTCAGGAAAGTATTTTGAATGATGAATGTCTGTTTGAAACTCTGGAAGATCACTGCTCTTTATTTCAGAAAAAAGCCTTCCCAAATAACTGGTGGAATCAAACAGAGGTATTCAAAACACTTTTTGGCTCTAACTTTTTAAAATAAAATACTCACATTAGTAGGTGAACTGTATAGGGTATACTTTAAATTACTTGTTAACTTCCCAATAGCGGTTGTGAGTATGAGCCATTGTATCAGCAGATAAAACTTAGATAAAATGGCAAGACTCCTCTATTCTTTCCATTCAGAAGGGAAAATCTCAGTGCTCATTCTTTTGTAAAGAAATAACATTCTCCTGTGGCTGGGGGATGATTTGGTGAAGCATCACATTAGTAGAACCATCCTGACCAGCTGTGTTGGGGTTTAACAAAAGGCAACTCATTTACAGAATAGCTGTTCTGCATTTTTGGCACTCAGCTCTGGTTTAGAAGGGCCTCTAAAATAATGCACAGGCTGGCCTTTGCCTCCTGCATTATGAGTCTGTGAGGTTTATTTCTTCCCTGTGGTCAAATACCCTGGGGATCAAATGTCCTGCTCTCCCTCTAGATATGTCCCTAGAGCACCGAATCCATTACAAGGTGGACAACCAGCTGAAAACCACTAAAATTATTACCAAAAATTCTCACCATAAAGATATAGTCTCTGTTAAAAATAGTGGATTTTACTTTCTTAGAAACATTCTTGTGTTAATACACTGTGTCAAGTAAAATATCCCAAATGTCATATTTTATGTGAGCTCTCTAAATAAATGGAGGAATCAGTTGAAAAATACAGCTGTTTTTGAGTTTAATACTATCATCTCTTACTCTGTTGTTCCAAGTGTTGCAGCCTTCTTCTGAACAGATGAAAGCTCAAATAGCTTATGCAACTAGAGATGTCACTGGGTCTCAGCCTCACTGCAGCACTCAGCCAGCAGCACTTCTCATGAAATTCTCATACAAGTCAGATACCCAAAGTACTCTCTAAGCAATTGAGTTCATGTGAAGTTCACAATTTATGTGTACTGTGGGAAGGGGGATATGATTGTTGGTTTATGTTAGTTATAAACAATTTCCAAATTCTTGTAGATGAAATGTACTTGAGGAATCAGTTTTATTATTACTGAGAAAAACCCTATCCTCATTATCTGTCTGTGGATCATTGTAGAAAAGTAGCCTGGCAAACTGGCTGAATGAACTTACCCAATTAACCCCAGAATATTTTATTCCTTCGTTGTACTCTGCTATTGCATCTGACAGTTTTGCTGCTCCTCTGATCTAATTAAGAATTTTTGGCAAGCATCACAGTGTTATAAATTTTGAAAATGTGAACCAAACCTGGCTCACAGCACTTACTTCAAATGAAGAGGAGAACTGAACTTTCATTTACTTCTTGAACTGACAGATGAGTTTGCATGAGAAATGTTTAGCTTGTATATAAATATACAATACTTATTAATGTATTTGTATACACACATATAGATACATATTTTTGTATTTGTATACACACATCACATCACATGATCATATTATAAATGCTTGTTTCTTCCTCAGAGTTTCTTTTCTCTGTTTTTATTAATGAAAATAACACTTTATGAAATGAATTAAGACAACTGGCTTATCTGGCTTTCAAATTGACTGTCAGAACACAACATTTCAGTCTTCCACTTGGCAAACTAGGGGTTTATGACTGGGCTGTGTGAAGCTAACCATTTTTTCTGGGTCAGAGGACAGCAGAGAGAAGAATTGCAGCGTTCATGCCTTCTCTGAAAAAATCAGGTAGAAAAGAAAGTTTTAACCTGTTCTGGGCTGCTTTTCTTCTCTTACATGGTGTTTTTAAGCTCAGTGCATAAGAGATCTAGAGGTTTTCTTGTGATAGATATGAGCTTCAAATCTCCTCTATGCTTTCTAGAAAGAAATCTTAAATCTACATGCTAGATTGTGCCCCAAATTCTGGCAGTTCCTCGGGCTGCTCCTTCTACAGCCCCATTCCTCACTTGACTCCTATAACTTGTTTAGCAAGAGTAAAAAGAGTTGCTGAAAATGCCTTTTCAGGTGAGGTAGAGCCCTGCTCACCCCAGCTGCAAACCCCATGCTGGCTCCAGGCTTCTGGCAGAGGAAGCTCAGGAGTGCAG
The DNA here is from genome assembly GCA_013397555.1 of Urocynchramus pylzowi. Taxonomy (NCBI): domain Eukaryota; kingdom Metazoa; phylum Chordata; class Aves; order Passeriformes; family Fringillidae; genus Urocynchramus; species Urocynchramus pylzowi. The sequence goes on from VZRH01002009.1 coordinate 640,426, forward strand.
CTCCAACCCAGCACCGTGGGGGTCTCTCCCTGGTGCCTCTTGCCCCAGGTAATGCTGGAGCCCACCCTGGGACTGCAGTGCTTGGCAGATGAGCCCTGGAAGCCCCTGGTTTCATGTGTCTGACAGCTCTATGGGGACTTTGAGCAGGTGAGCCAGAAGCACCTGCCCAGCTGTGATAGAGATCTACAGCCAGGTCCTTACCACGCTCGCTGGCCCCAGCTGCAGCTGGAGACTGGCTGGCACCCAGCAGGATGGCTGGCTTTGGCTTTGGCTTTGGCTTTGGCTTTGGCTTTGGCTTTGGCTTTGGCTTTGGCTTTGGCTTTGGCAGAAAACCAGGCTCCTTATCCTCCTTTTATCCTGAAATTCATTTGAGACAGAAAACATTTTTATGTGATACAGCACCAACACATTGTTAGGGTTTATCAAACACTAATGTTACTCTCCTGTTACTATTTAACTGTCACTGTGTTCTAGAAATATATTAGTAAGGTACTCAGTCAAGCTGTTTGTGATGTCTGTTGTGCAATAATGACTTGGAGTATGTTTAGCTTATCTCTCCTCCTGTTTTTGTTAGCTGGAGTTGCTCTACTCTCATGTTTGGCTGTACAAATCAATGGCTATAAAAGATTTAACTACAGGTTACAGCCATGTGAAAAACAGCCCCCCTGTTGTTTTCCTGGATCCTAGTCCCTAAGATAGTGCAGAATAAAGCCTGGTCTGCTGTGTGATGCTTAGGGAAGTATTTAGCAGCTGAGATGTGGAGTTGGGCAGTCTGCAGTATTATTCCAGAGCCTCTGCAAGTTGTTTTACAGCTGTCTTTCAGTAAGTGAAAGCCTTTGATCTCTGTGGCAAGTACATTTAATAAGCTACAGCTTCTCCATGAAAATACATCCATTATTTTGACACAAAGAGGAGACTTCCCCAAGTGACTGAGTGTGTGTTTCAGTGGAAAACATGCATTTGTCCATTTCTCTAGAGCAACAAAGAAGCTGGTGTGAAGTCATATCTAGTGCAACAAAAGGAGAATTTTTGTTGAGAAATGGCACAGAGATCTGTCACTGATGGTGTTAATGAGAATAGATTGTGTTAATGTTCAGTAATATACAATAATTTTGGTGGTGTCAGCAGTATGGAGGAGACCTTCCATGAATTTTCAATGACACCAGCTTCTAATTAATAGTGGCCTCAGAGGAAGCTCCAGAAGTTCATCACCAAGAAAGATAAACACTGTTAATTGACATATTCAAAGGCACTTAGCATTGCTTTAACACTAGGCTATTATGAGTCTTATTGGTTTTTTAATAATGATTTCAGTATAAAAAGATTATGGCCAATAGAAAATGTTAAAAGAATACAATTATAAGCTTTTTTTATGAAATATATTATTTTCAAACAAGAAATAGGGATGACTTCAAGCACCTCTGCACAAGCTGAGTTCTAACATGTATTCTTTTAGAAGACTATTCCCTTTTAAAAATAATCAATCATAAGGAGCCATCTGCTTTTAAATAACTGTATTTTCTTAAATGTCTTCAATTATCTGTATTCTGAACAAGCAAATCAAATTAATTTTTGGACTGAGATGTTCACATTTTTGATATAAAAGTACACCTCAGGTTTAGTGCTGTAATCAGTATTTGAAGTGCTCCATCTGAGTACTTAGAAAGGAACTTATTTTTATATCTATGAAAAGACAGTCAGATATTAAATTTGAAGTGAAAAAATAGAGATCAGACAGATTAGGTTATGGCAACCTTTTCTCCATCTGCTTTCATCCAAAGTTTGCTAGACCTACAAGTGAACTTCCCTGCATTTTATAAATAGTTGCTGCCTTAAAAACTGCCGATTCTCTGCTGTGAAACATTCAGTTATGGTTAGAAGGAAAAGTTACACTTTAACCTTACAATATAATTGTTTAAAGTGGGGAGGAGGAGGTTTCCTCTGCATTTTGCAGTAGCTCTTTCATTACAAATGCGAAGGCCAGGGGTTGATTAGCAGAATTCATTAGAATTTCCTGATTTACCTACAGCAAGCCTGAGCTCAAGAGCAATGATATCATTAAGGTAGTATCATACTTTGCTCTTCTTGTCAGTCAGAAGAATTTTGAATGTCAGGCAGAAAATCTGTGTATTGGTGAAAAGTAAAATACAGTACAGAGACTGTGGGAGGAGTGGCTAATTCACCAGAAGGTTGTGCTTCTATCCAGGGGGACCTCTACAAGCAAAGTCCTGCACCTGGGGAGAGAAAAACAGGCAACAATGTGTACTGGGGGGGCACAAATCTGGAGAGCATGTTGGTATGAAAGCAGCAGGAGGGCTCGTGGAAACCAAGCTGAGGCCAAGGCAGCAATGCGCCCTTGCAGCAGAAGGTGAGTGCTGTCCCAGGCTGCAGCAGGCAAAGCACTGCCAGCAGGTCACGGGAGTTGATCATCCTTCCCACTCAGCACTGGTGAGCCACACCTCTTGTGTCCAGCTCTGGGCTCAGCACAAGGGAGACAGGCAGGAGACAGTCCAGCAAAGAGATGGTGAAGGGACTGGAGCATCTCTCCTATGAGAAAAGGCTGAGACTGGAACTGTTTAGCTTGGAGAAGAGAAGGCTCAGGGAAACGCCTGAAGGGAGCAAAAAGGATGGAGAGAGGCTCTTTTCAGTTCCCAGTGCCAGGACCAGAGACAAAAGCAAAACCACAGAAGTGTTCCCTGTGAACATCAGGAAACATTTCTTCACTGTGGGCTGACTGAGCTCTGGCACAGATTACCCAGAGAGGTTGTGGACTCTCCAGCCTTGGAGATAGTCAAGAGCCATCTGGATACAGTCCTGGTCAAATGGCTCTAAGAGGTCCTGCTTGAGCTGAGGGAATTGGACCAGGTGATGCCCAGAGATCTCTTCCAAGTTCAACCACTCTGGTTTTTATGGAGATGATGGTGAAGGCCTTCACACAAGACATACACTGGGCCCAAGAAGTTGGGAAGTGGCTGTGGAAAACCTCGGTTGCCCTACACAGGTAGCAATTGGTCCCAGCACTCAGGGCAGACTGACCAAGCAGGGTATTTCAAAGCTGCTGTGTCACAGCTTGGGACTTATACCCTAAACACATAAGAGATATTATAGTGAAGAGAACAAGCCACTCCTTTTAACTTGTCTAAGCTGTTATACCTACCCAGTGCTCCTGCAAGTATGCAACACATACACAGGAAAGATTCATCTTTATTAAACACTTCTACAGAGTGCACTGCCTTTGAGTTAGACATCAAGGCTCCTCCTGTAATCAACAGAAAGAGATAAACTCTCTGCAAAAGCCCTTGATTGACAGATTGCTATCTGCAGCAGGTAGGATATATTTGGGTCTCTAGAAGGGACTCCTGTATGGCACATTTAAGGAAAATAAACTAGATTGTACTCTCCAAGTCTCCAGCTGGCAATGCCTGTCCCTTACTACCCAAGTGGGCCAGTAAAGCTGTGGCTTTGGCAGCCCTAAATTACCTTTCACTGCTTAGTTTTGGGTCAGTACAGCTTAACATTTTAAGACACATGCTTAGAGGGTCTTTTCCAGATATGTCACTGTTTTTTAAACTTTCGTTCCAAACAGAACTCTTCATCATGGAGCAAAACATTTATAACTGGATAAATACACAAACTGTTAAGTTTAAATCTGTGCAAATCATACTGGCTTCAGGTAAGTTTATTCCATCTGCCTTTATAATCTGTTGTTACACTAATTCATAATTAATATTAAAATGTCAGTGAATCAAAAAAAGAAACACATCTACGGGCCTCTAGTAACTAATGGCATTACATTCAGCAAGTAAACCAAGTTATATAATTAATTATATTTCATCACCATAGATGCTTGTAATTGTGTAATTAATGCATATTTGCATAATCAGGTCTCTATGATTCATGCTTTATGCTAATCTGGATGCACAAAGTTCTATCTCAGATTTGCAACCACCTGCAAAGCTGTTATTGTTTTTTTCTCATTGAAGAAATGTGAAGATCTAATGAATGATCTGGTCTTGTCTCAGACCTTTGCTGTGACTTATCCATAGAAATAGCTTTCCATGCACACTAGTTACATATCAAGAAATTGCCAATGATAAAAACATTATTATACAGATGAATCTATTGTATAGATTAGGAAAACATATAATGGGATTTCACAGGGTTTCCCAGTTTTTATTAACCAACTTATCTGTTTTCAGCCTTTTTCAATAATTGAAGAGAGAATTTTTGTAGATCAAGTTTATGGGTAGGAATGAATGTATTTTGAATCTACAGACTTTTGTCCTTGATAAAAAATGATTTTTTGTTAACTTACTGAGGCATTTTATTGAATTTAACATTCAATCCACTGTGCTTAATTACATCTCCTTCCAGACAAGATGAACTAATCTGGGCAGTTGAGTGGTATTCAAATAAGTGTAACCACTTGATATTTTTTCTGCCAGATACTCTTTGTCAGGATTCAACCTGAAAAAATGTATTTTTAAAGAAATAGAAGATGCAAAACATGCTCAGCTTTTAGACACATTCTATACAGCCATAAATGTTTGTATTTATAAATAAACCAAGTAAAATATAATAAATAAGTAGAATAGAAAACCAGACCTTGTTTAAATCCTTATTATGATCTCTATTCCTCAACAATGTAGACCAAGAAAAGATCTATGGAGGCCTGTGTGGTGACTGTGAATGACAAGCATTGCAGTAAAGACCAGAAAAAATAACAATACCTCTGTGAATTTACAAAGGTGGACATTATGTATTAATGACAAATCTCTTCTAAACTGCAAGGGGATGTAAACAATGTCTGAGCTGGATGGGGATGTTAACACTTGCCTCTGTGCTTGGCTCCACTGTCCATGTGCTTCAGAGGGAGATTTATTACAGCAGCCAGGAACTACACAGGTTGGCCCTGTTACCTCATGTCTTTGAACATCAATCTTGCTCGGAACCACTCTACTTCTGAAGGTCTTTTGAGTTTTGTTTCAAACACTGTTTAGAGTTTTTTATTTCTTTGCACTCAGAGGTTTCATTTTTGACCCGATACATGATCCAGGCCAGTTTTTATATTTTGTATTTATAACCCTTGTTTGGTGGAACAATGGCAGACAAGCAGAAGACAGGAGTTTCTGAGAGGGGTTGCAAATTGCCCATGTGACAGCAATGAGGTGTCCCTGCCCTTAGCTGTGCATAACACCAGGAGGAACCAAACCACATGAACTTCAAAAGCTGCAAAAGTGATTTGAATGGTTTAGATTCCAAAACAAGGTATTAAAATGTCAGAGCCCAGGACATCCCTCTGGCTGCCCTGGATGGCTCAAGCCCCTGGCAGGGGGCACAGAGACCTTGGCACAGAGCCCAGGACACCTATGCCTTTGATTTTAATCCATGGAAAAAACTACCAATTTTATATGAGGATCTAGAAGCCACAAAAGTTTAAGTAGAATGATAGTTAGTTGGTCACAGGGTGGAAAAGTAGAATTTTGGGGTTTTTAGAACAGGGGTTCAGAGGCCAAGATGGAGGAATTTGGGTGTACCTTGTCCTTCTTCCTTCTTCTTCTTAGCCTCCATCTTCTGGGTGATGGTGGCACTTTTGGGTTGGTTTAGAGTAGAGACAGACTGTCTAACATTAAAACTCTCTTGCTCATGCATAATGCATATTTTGATTGTCTTCACCAAGGGCATTTTCCAAATAGAAGTCACAATTTTACCAATTTCCTTGAGTATAGCTAATATAATAAAGGATAATTAAAATAACTGCAAAATTTTATTTTCCCAAATCTCCCATATACTACTCAATTATTACTTACATCTCATTTCAGTCCTGCAAGCTACTGCAGTCAGATTGTCTCTTGTTTGCATTGTCACTCCATCTCACACTCTGTCATTTGTGTAACATTTCAGAGGCAAATCATAAAAAGTATTTCTGCTCTTTAAGGTCCTGAAAGAGTCCTCTTAGAATCAGTGGAGTGCTACCAGCTGATGTAAAGAGCAGATGGTATGGATCCTAACTTTGGTCAAGGCAAAACCTTAATTATGGGTTTAGGCAAAAATTCTAATAGTGACATTTTAATCCACTTTTAATTTGTATTAAAGTGATACACTACATAGCTAAATGTTACTTCGGGGAAAGCTGTGCAAACATTAAAAACAGAACAAGATGGGAAAATTTGAGGAAGAAATGCTCAAATTTATTTGGAAATAAACTGGAGGTAAATTTACATGAGAAAATGTGGGGGTTTTTTTTGTTGTTTTTTTTTTTTTTTGTNTTTTTTTTTTTTTTTTTTTGGTGGTTCTATCTGCAGGCTGTTAGAGGGTTACTTCCTAGCAAAATAAAAAAAACAACAGACATGAAATCCCCCAGTGAAATGTCAGATGACTGGACCACTGAAGATTTTGGGGACTTAATACACAAATTTGTCAGGACTTGTTCTCACAGCCTAGCAGACTCATCTTTCTTTGGCACCTTTTTGATAAGCTACCAGACCCACATTTATTTAACCCTGACACAATCACAGTTGGAAGCCCATTTTACACACAGAGAAATTAGTCAAGCAATAACTCTGCTAAAACTCAAAAAGCCTTGGGCTAAGATGGGTACAACTCTGATTTTTGTATAGCAGCCAGCCCTCCTCTTGTCGTACCATGCATTTCTCAAATTCCTGCTCCTTCAGTTCCATTTCTTATAATATCTTTTATCTAAGGCTAAATAGTACAGATTTCCTAGCTAATATTAATATCTAGCATTTCTCATCTGTAGATGTGCAGGCATTTTTTAAAGTAGATAAGTATCATCCTCATTTACTCTGTGATAAATCTGGGGGCAGTCAGTATCATGAGCTCTTAAAGAAATTAAGCTGTCTGTGGGAGAGAAGGAAGTCATAATATAGATTAACAACAGGTTAACAGGTAAGAAACAGAGTGAAGGAGTGAATGGTTGGGCTTCACAATGGACAAAAGCCACAGATCACTGGGATCTTTGCAGTGTCTGTTGCAGTACACAGAAATGGAAAAGGATGGAGAACAAGGAGACTAATGGTGATGCCAGATTATTCAGGGTAATAAAAATGAAAGCTGATTGCAAAGAGCTGGGGAAAATTGTCATGGTACTAAGCAGGCAATAGGATGACAGATTACATTCTATATAATAAATATGAAGGGAAAAAGCAGTCTGAGACAATGGCTTCTAAACTACCTATTTCCATGCAGGAAAGAGAACTTTTGGTTATAATAATAGGTATTTTCAAACATCGTTACAATTCTCAATAGTGAATCGAAAGGGCTACTGTGTATTGTAGCAATTACTAGGAAAAAATAGAAAACAAAGCAGAAAAAAATTCTCAAGCCATTAATCCACATTGTGAATATATCTTGAAATGTGGTCTAGAACTGGTCATCTTCACTTCAAGCAGAACTTACTTGTACTACAAAAAGTACAGAGAGGCGAAAAAAGGTTGAAGGTTTGGAACATTTCTTTTTGAGCAATGGAACTAATCAGGTAGCTGTGATGGGAATCCACAACAATACAGAGTACAAGGGTAAGTGAAGAAGGAGTAGCTGTAGCAGCTGTACATTGTTTATTGTTATCTGAAAAAAAAAAAGTCAGGATCAAATGAAATTGAGAGATGTTATGTTCAAAATAATCAACAGGAGACATTTTTTTGCCATTGCTTCTGTTTAAACTGTGTATCCCCCTGCCCCGAGATGTAGTAACACAGTGGACTGGACAAAAGCATGGAAGGAACTTCCTTCAACAGCTACTAAGGAACCTTAGAGAAAGCACCTCTGATTTAGAAGTCCCCTACAGGTCACTGGAACCTGAGAGCACTTCTGCTCTTTCAATGCCTGTCACTCCTGGCCACTGTCACAGACAGGACAGGTGGACCCTGAGTCTCTTCCAGTGAGCAGTCCTTCCAGGCCTTGAGCTTCCCAGAGGGGCAGTGGTTTAGACCAACAAGCAAAAGCTTCTCTTTGTTATTCAGAACTGGCAATGCAAACCTTTGCAGTGCCTCTTGCAGCCAGGAGGGAGATACACTGCTCCTGAAGGCACTGATATCCATCCCAGCTGCCAGGGTCTCCAAAGGCTGGCTTCTGCACCATGCTGTCTCATGAACTTTAATTTTGTGAAAACCCACATATATAATCTATAAAATATATATAACATAACATAACATAAAATATATGTAATATAATATAATATAATATAATATAATATAATATAATATAATATAATATAATATAATATAATATAACAATATAATATAACACAATACAATACAATACAACATAATACAATACAATACAACATAATACAATACAATATAATACAATGGTATATAGTTTTTTTAGCTTATACTTCATATTATCTATTACATATTATACATGCTCTATTTTATATGTATTATTCTTCTTGGTCAAAGAGCAGAAAAGATTATGGGCAAGAAGTGAACCAAATTTTCTTGATGAAAGAAAAAATGTTAAGACTGGTTATATAGTCCTAAAAGTTTTTCCCCTCAAGACCCTCCTCCAAAACACCACAAAACCCAACAAAACAGAATAGGAAAACCTCCCCACAAACTCATAACAATGACTAAAAGCAATTTTAGACTTTGTGATGCATTCCTTTTTCTGTTCTGTGGCATTGGCAGTCGAACAGCTGTCATCTATTCCCTTGCTCCCTCCCGTGACATGATGGCTTACCCTTCACAATCTTCTGAAACTAAAACTCCTCAAATTTTACTTTTTGTAATTATTTTATTCCATAAGCATTTAACTTTGATAATGCTGTTTTCTTACAGCCCTTCATCACTTATGGCTAGAGTAGCTTACAAGTTCTTTCATTCTTTTGCTCTTTGGAGTTGGATTGCTTTCTCCAGCCCTTAAGTTCAAGTAAACAAAGTGTCTTCTGTCAGTGATGAAGTACAAATCTTTATTTGTATTTCAGACATTCAAGGTTGTTCAGTACAAGCATATGACAGCATCTTCAGGATGTTGTAAGAGGAGAGGATGTTCCAAATAAGAAAAAATCACCATATGGACAATTTACCAAAATAAGAGCTGATAGCTGGCCATTTAGTTCTTCAAGAACAACATATGGAATACTGACAATACAACTGATGGGGCTAACAATCCCTTTTCTGCCTCTATATTTAATTGATTTTAATAATTTTAACCATTCTTACAGAAAATCAATTATTAACAATTATGAAAGGCATAGAAAATTAAGTGAGCTGGCTTGGTTGTGTCAGAGACAGGGGCTTTAAATTCTCTTGTCTTCTGGTATCTCATTTCAGGGTCTCATTCTGAGTGAAGCTTGAATCTTATTCTCAATTGAATAAGACTTTTTTTTTTTTTCCATTTAAAAATAAAACTTTTTCCCCTGTAATGGTAGGTATCCAGTCAGTCTGGTTGTAGCTTGAGCTATCTGTGTCCACAAAAAGATGCAGATGATGACAAAGGACATGATTTGTGGAAAATTTTGAATACTTCATTACCCAAATGAACTAAATTTCAAAATTCTTATAGGGTAAGGTGACCTCAGCAATAAATGGTACCTAGAAAATATGCAGGCACAATGAAAGAAGGAATATTGAAATTTTGGCCATGAAAACACAGCATATTCTATATTTCTCTTTAGGGGAATCTGTTTTCCCTCTTCTATATTTTCAACCCCTTTAGGATTTTTTTGGGCCCTTTCACATTTACTACAAGCATTGTAGTGGTAGCTTTCTTTCTTCTTGCTCCCACATGCAAGCCCTCAAGATCAAGATCAAGATCAAGGACTGTTCTTACATTGTTTTTTTGGTTTTTTTTTTTGGGTTTTTTTTGGTTTTTTTTTTTTTTTTTGTTTAGTATATTCAAGGCCTTCATAATCTCTACATCTCTGTTTTTACCATTCTATCTCTTAGAACTTCTTCCAGAAATGCCTCGTTCTAGTAAGTAGTTTAGTGTCTTACACTAGAAAAAATGCTGTGCAAAAATAATTTTCCAGGATTAGCTCCTTCAGTTGGAAATTTCATAACCTATCAAGTGTGTCCAGCTGCTTAAGGAAGCAGCAGAGGCATTCTTGATGCAATATACTACAGTCATTGTTAAAACAAAAAATTATAACATAATTCAAAACGTATGAAAACACTAAAATTCCCTCTACCACATGAAAATTTTATTTACCCTTTTGATTGCACTGTGCTACAAGGATACACATTCCTTTTGCTGACAGATAAAAGACTTTTATATTTTCCTTGTATGCATTGCAGACAGCTCATCAGATAAGTGAGACAGGAGAAAACCATTAATTACTGCAAAAAAAGAGATTTATGGAGTGATTTTTAATAAAGTGTCAGACTATTTACAATTAAAAGAACAGATCCCCTAAGTGCTGCCTGCTAATGTTAGTCAACTTTACCAGTTGCAGCAACAACACTTAAAATGTTTCAGATGTAATTTGCTGTATAATCTCCTCATATGCACTCTACCACAGTTTTTCATCATCTTCTTTCCCTCCTTAGTTAGAACACCGTGGTCTAAGCTTCAGAGTTAAACCACTGGAGTTAAACAAGTGTCAGAGAAAGAGGGCAAATAAGATTTGTTGAATTAGACTTTAGACACAGTCATGATCAAACAGGGAGATGAAGGCAAAATTCAAACTGAACTTTCCAGCTGCAGACAGGATTTTAGCCAAACAACAGCCGTTGAAGCCAACACAAATCACAGAACTCAAATAATGCACTGGTCTCTGAGGGCCAGAGTCAAGCCTGTGCTGAAGTCCACCCACCTGAGGAACATAAAGGGACCTTGAAGTAGCCTTTAATGTGCAGCAGAGGATTGACCTAGGGTGGAGAAATCTGCAGCTGGCATAAAAACTGATGTTGCTATCTCTTCGTCAGTCCCTCTGGCCCACAACATATAAGAGGCATGTCAAGGACAAAAGGGAGAGCAGCCAGAATATATTGTGCACTGCCAGTCTAATGGGAATTTTTGATACCAGGCACTAAAGAAGCACAGATGGGTGTTATGATGGAAGTTCTCTCCTTACCTATATTTCTCCCCTTCAAGAAATACCTCAGCTTCCAAAATGGTCCCTGCAGCTTGCTGGGGAGAACTAGTTTAAGGTTTGCTGCAGGAGGAGAAGCATTACCAGAAACCTTAAAGGTTAAATAATAGAAGTTTATAGCTGTTAAAAAACAACAACTAGTAACCTTGCAGAAATTTTTCACTATATAAAAGTCAGGCTCTTTTTTGTTTCTGCTATGGCTGCTATCCAACAGATCATTCAGAAAAATAATGAGTCTACTGCTAGCTAATACAGAGATTTCTAGCAAAGTGAGTTTGGCTGCAGCTGGCCTGGTGGATGGGGCCAGGACAGGCTGAATAATCTTACTCTCTGCAGAGTCAACTGGAAGTTCATTTTTCAGTCCTCTGAAAGCACTCTGAGGTCAAACAGCAGTTCTGAAATCCTGCATTTATTAGTGCTCTCAGGTCTTCTGGCAAGACAGACTGGATTCAGATCAAGTGTGAGCCTCTGATTGTATTTCTGTCAAGTTAACCATCAGCTGACATAGTGTTTATGTCAGCTGGTTGTATGAAGATGAATGGTATCTGATATGGCATGGAATGAGGTATATTTGGATAAAACAAACTTGCCAACAACAAATCTCTGTGTTAAAGCTATCTTTTGAAAAAAAAAATAGCTGTTTTTGGTGGCATAAAGTGACTTCTTCACTTTCACTAAGGTGACTGTGTGTACTCTGTGTCTCTAGGCACCCTACACCTAGACATACCATCTCTGGGAAACTTTAATAAAAGATCCCTTCCCACCTAGAAAGACTTATTGTGCAGGGTAACGGGTCATAAGGATTGTAAGTGCATATCAATAGGTATGATAACCTTAGTCTCTCACCAGCAGCAAAGCCAGTGGAAACATTTCCTCCTTTAGTTCCCTGATTTCTGAACACTTTTCCCAAGCCACTCTATTATGCCAGTGCCACCTCCTGAGTGTTGGACTGTATCCATGTTCATTGAAATATAGGAAAAAAACTCCCTGATGCAGCACAAACAACAGCTTCATCATCAGGAGGCAGAAGAATCTGCACAAGAATAGGAATGGTTGGCCAGACTAGGTGAAAGTGAAAATGCCTTAGACTGGTTTTGCCACTAAATAAAACATAGTTTGAACTATTCCCTGAGGCAATCAAATGCATAGGAGCTTGCTTTGTCTCAGAAAGTAATCAGAAAAAAAAAAATGCCATGCTGTTTTCAAGACATTGCAAAAAACAGAATGGTCAGTAGCCAGAATCAGAGATTTTGATGACTCAATTATGTTCCTTTAGTGTGCAAAGAGACTGAGGTAGGTGGAGGTAGCACACTCAGACATTGCTGCTCAAGGGCTTTTTGCTTACACTGAAGAGAGAACACAGACATATTCACAGTTCTGTAAGTAAACAATAAACCTGGGAAAAAAGTTTGATTTGCTTAGTGTGAGACTTCTGCCGTGTTTCCTTAGGGAGCTAGCCATGGTCCTGCAGCATTCCTTCATGCAGCTCACATCCACATAAATCACCCCACCTTGAGTCATTTGAGAGGAAAAGAGAGAGGGTGAATATCCTGTGGAGATGTCTCCATCTCTTCATTGACTGTAGAGGGAGCCTAAGTAAATAGCTTGGACTGAGATGTAAATGTTGCAGGAATAGCTTAGACTAACTTATAAATCATGAAAGTTAGGAAAGATAATTCCTGCTCTTAACACTTTCCCTTTGTCTCCTTTTTGTCATTCAGTAATTTTATTGTGTCCCTTTTCAGCCCAAGTTCTTTAAACCAGAGCACTGGAACTGTGCTGATGGATGCCTGTGACCACAACTATATGTGCATTACACAAATATACATGCAGCACATACAGCTCCTCAGAGCCTTTCCAAACCAGATCTCCTGGGAGGATGGGTCCTGAAAGCTTCTGTGGGCAGGGAAGAGACCTTCAGGGAGGAGCAGGCCACAGTGAGTATTTGCAAGGAGTGCTTTGATTCAAAGGGGTTGCTGCTGCCTAAAATGAAAGTCCTGAAAGTTTTATTGAGAAGCTAAAAGCAGCACATACTGTGTCTGCCTGCTCAGTGTGCAGGTCCTTTGTGTGCACAATTCCTCTTTCTGTGCACAGACCCAGGGCTGCAGCTCCCTCAGTGATGCTGCACTGACCAGGGATAATACAACATTGCCATTGAAAACATTTTCACAGAGAAAACCTCACTAGATGAGTTAATTTCTCATAAATTTATTTCCTGATGAATATTTGAGTGGTTTACTTTTGAGTGGTCTCAATTTATTGCTTTTTAGCAGATTGTTTAAAGTTTGGAGAATAAACAAATTTATTTTGATTTTAAAGTTTTCTTTATTTGGCAGATAAGTTCTTGTATTTCTTTCTTTTTATTTTTAACGAAAATAGTTTTGTAGAGGTGATATTTTTCAATTCAGAACTTTTTTCCAGGACATGGGAGCAGAAAAAATAACGAAACTTCCTTTTTTTGTGAATTGCTATGAAAAATGAGGGAAGATTTCTATTCAAGCCAGTTTTAATATCTACAAATAATTAAAAGAATAGAAAACTTGATTGTAAGAGGATATTTTTACAATATCCCCTCTTTCCATTAGACCTTTCTAGTGATGTACAAAAAAATTATGATGTACAAAATAAATGTTATTTATTATGATCATTACAACATAAAGTNCAATATCCCCTCTTTCCATTAGACCTTTCTAGTGATGTACAAAAAAAAATTATGATGTACAAAATAAATGTTATTTATTATGATCATTACAACATAAAGTAACTTATATATTGGCTAAAACCCATAAATACTTAAATTTCCAGCTAAGAAAATGTAGGGAAATTCATTCTGCAGAGCACCTTCTAAACAAATGGAGATCTGCTGCCTCTTCAAGATAACTTATGATACCAAGTAAGGAAGGGTGAGCCATACAGTAAAAAAAAAAAA
>VZRH01002009.1:654438-717957 GCA_013397555.1 Urocynchramus pylzowi
AAAAAAAAGTATGGCAATTCCTTCAGAAATCTGAATATACCCCAGAGCTCTTACCTCTGCTGCAATGTATCAATACCTCTTTCAGAGTAAGGTTACAATTTTCTTTGCTTCCTTCTTCAGCTCTGTGACAACTTTTGTTCCACTTGATGTCAATCAACAGGCTCACTTCAGATTCCATTAGAAAATCAATACTGTTAGTGAATTGAATCAAAAGAGGTCACAATTCCAGTATTTTTCCTTTCCAATGAAGATATAAATGAAAAATTCTTTCTGTCCATCACTTGTTGGAGATAAAAATTAGAAAGCAGAGCTGCAGACTCTGCATCTGTAGACTGAGTGTGTGTATTCAGTCTGCTGCTACTGAAAGCTTTGTGCTATCCACTGCTACCAGCTTCCATTCTGTGCAAATGAGGTGCAGGGCCAGGTGCAATGTATTGCACAAGTGCAGATGTGCAGTTACTCCAAATCTGTGGTTTTCTATCACAATTTATGGAGTGCCCATTACAGCAATAGTGAAGCACTCACTGTCAGTAGAATTTTAATGCATTTAATGAAACATGGAAATCAATAACAAGAACTTCAGTGGGAATATTTTTCTGCCAAGAGATTTTTTACAGATTCCTGGGACATGTAACATGGCTTGCACTTCTAATGGCTTATTTTGGCTGATGGTTACAGAGCACATTAAGTTCCCAGTCTTATCTGCATGTACTGAAATAATTTCCAAGATGTCATTGATTCTCATCTGTTATGCTTTATTGAAAGTTCTGAAGTAATTTTCTCCCTCTCTCTCCAGTACATATTAAGAAAACACAGTTATTTCCATGATAAAGTAGAATATGCAATTAAATTTGACTAGTTTAAGGAATTAGTGTGGTTTTAATGCCAATTCAAAAAGCTCTTGCTATATTGTCTACAACGGTAGCAGTCCAGCAAATTTATTTACTAAGGCATTTGATTAATTCTGTTCTTGGAGGCTAATTCTGCTCTCAGCACTTTGTCACTATTGCCCATCTAGCAAGATTTTGGACAAAAGCATATATTTTATAATTTACATAAATGTGAACCTTTCCTAGGTGGGAAATTGGCTCTGATTTCACAGTAAACTGGTGCAACCTAGAGAACAAGCTGCACAGAGCACTATTTGCACAGGACAATTTATATTGGTTACAAGCTACAGCAGCAGCCAACTCCTTCCTCGACAAGACCTTAGTAAAACATCTGCTGCTGTGTATGCCTAAAAACTCCCTGTTATGATTTAACCCCAGCTTCTCTCCAGGGCTTCTTGCTCCTCTGTAACATGTTCATTGTAGCCTTTGAAATCTCCCTCACTATTTAAAACCTCCCACGTTTCAGCATGAATTAGGATGTCGTGGTCCAAAATCACCACAAAAGTTTTGCTAGTGCTCTTTCCATCTGCCTTAGCTATTTTACCTTCTTTATACAGAGGCTTCAGCTCTTTTTTCCTCCCTCAGTGTGATACCAACTGTATTCCTGAGTCCAAGCAAGCAAAACATTCTCTTCTCCTTTCCCCATTGTCAGGAAAAATAAAGTATAAAAGCTGCAACACCAAGCACAGAGCAGAAGAACTCATTGTCTGAGGAGAAGGAAAGACTGCAGAGGAAGCTTGGTCCATGCCAGGCAGAGAGTGAAGGGGTACTTCTGTATGAAAGGAGTTCTGCTTGATTGTCCTTCATAGGAAGAAAAAAAGACAGGCAGGCAAGACAGATTGGAGCATTTTCCTTGTGGAGAGACCAGAAAGCCTCCAGCCAAAGTGAGAGCCCCTCAGTGCTGGCAGCCCTGCACCTCCCACTGATCTCTGTGGAGTGCACTCATGAAACTGAGGGGGGAACCAACATCCTTTGAAAGACTTGTGTCTCAGGGAAGCACATAAATCCAAATTCTAAATCTGTATCCATATAACATATCCAGACAAAAGCACCAGTCTTGCCAACACGAACATCGAGTGAGTAAAACTACTATTATTTGGACTACTACAGCCAGTCATGCAGAGAGCACAGCAAAGCTTTCACTCTTCTAGTAGCTCTAGGATTTGTAAGGCAAATCATGAACTTTTACTGGAAGAAACTCATTTGAGTTTCATGAATTTCCTGCCCTCAAAATCCAATTTCTGTGGTTTCTTACATGTTAAGAATAGTCACTTCTGTCTCTGCTTGTACTTTGGGCTTGATTACCCTAGCAAGGGTTGCCTACAAGAAGGAATAGATGAGATAATGTGGTGGTATGTATAAGACTCACTTAATAATTTAGTGTAATTGCTAATTGATCTCATTATTCAATTAATGCTGAAAGGCTTGTGAAATCTGGCTTAATTTCCCTGCTCCCAGGAGCTAAATTGAAAGGAATGTTTTTTATTGCCAAGAATCATCAATGTTTACAGACTTGTATAGTCACAAACATCTGAGAGGTTTAGCCTCAGAATCCTTCTGCTCTATTGTTTGCTCTTTCATCTTCTTTCAAATGTGGAGAGAGTGACTGATGTTTGGTCTGTGGACACTAAAAATAAAATACGTATCACACTCAACTCTCATTCTAGAAGTTAAATATAATTTTGGTTGTTAAAGTGCCCTTCAATGAAATAATAAAATTCAGTTCATATCCTTGTGTGAAAACAAAACCCCACCACAAATATTATATTAGTTTGGTTGTTTTTCTCCTATGTTGCAGCTCTTTCTGCAGTAAGTAGTATCTATATGCAGGCACAGACATAGGCACTTACAGTAATATCCTTTCTCTTGTCCTTGTACACAATATACACTTTAGATTTTTGAGTCAACATTGAGCTCTTAAACCTCAATGCAAGCTTGATAAACAGATCACAAAAAAAGTCATGTAGACTAAAAGTCAAAATATATGAAGCGTGTTGTAAGTAGGTTAGAGTAATGAAGATATATTACAGGAACATTTGAGAATAAATTGTGGATGAGGGGGAAGTTGCAAAGGTGTTGCATCAGTTGCTGTCTTATTATTTTTTCCTTTCACTC
Organism: Urocynchramus pylzowi; assembly: GCA_013397555.1. NCBI lineage: Eukaryota > Metazoa > Chordata > Aves > Passeriformes > Fringillidae > Urocynchramus > Urocynchramus pylzowi. The sequence goes on from VZRH01002009.1 coordinate 657,444, forward strand.
TTATTGCCATCAAGTCAAAACTCCCAGTGACTGAACACTAGGAACTGTTTTCTTAATAGCCTTTTTCCCTGATAAGAAGACTCACTCTCAGCAACAAGGTGAGCATACAATTGCAGTTTAATTGTTCTTTTCACCTCTGAACTCAAGGAATGACAACTGTATTTCTGGTGTACTTGAGTGAAATGACTTTGGTGATAAGCAAGGAAGGAAACTCCCTGCAAAAGTGTGAGAAAATCAGCTACATTTTTATTTTCCCTTGAGAAAGAAAATCTAATTGCTACAGATATCATACAGAGATGGAGACTAGAGAAGAGCCTTTATAAATACACTGGGAAGAGTGATTTCTGTGGGAATCCATTTATGTGAATGTATTGATGAAGATAAATGAGTATCCATGAAAAAATCCACTGCATTTATCAGAATAAAACACAGCTTGAACCTAAGCTGTGTCAGCTAGCAAAATATACTAAAACCTCTCTGTTTTATATACAAGTAGATATGAGTGTAGGGGTCAGTCAAAAGCCCTTGCAGTTACCCCAGGTGAGGACATATTTATGAGCAATTAATGGGAAGTAGCTGATGAAAACTACTACCAGCAAATCCTTACCACATGGTACACGCAAAGGAATTTGAGGAAGATCATACCAGACAGCTGACCTCACACACTGACCCAGTAAATACATTAATTACTTTCTACCGTGCTCCTTTGTCTCAAACATTTGTAAGCTACTCTATAATAAGAGCAGGACAAGAGGACATGTCATGAGAGAGAAAAACGTGTTCAAGCATTACTGGCTTCTGCTGCTGAAGTGCTTGATGGCTGGGGTGCAACAGAAATGAATGTAAAGAGGAGCAGTGAGAGGAAAAGGCTGGGATGGAGCTCAGAGAGGTTGTCTCAACAAAGCTTGTTTGTGAGCACAATGGGTGCTTAGGCTGTGAGCTGGTTACATCTGCATCTGTCTCATGTGTGCTAGAGATCATTGGCAATGAGCTCTCACTTAAAGCTTCCTCTGCAAGGGGAAAGATCACATTTTACCCTGATGCCTATTGACATATCAAAACCAATTAACTTTCCTCTACATATACTATTTTATGCTTAATATAAAATGAATTTCATATTATTTCAATTACTTTTCCACTATTTATAGGCTTAAGTTCCTCACTGGCTTCCATTGTTTTGACTGCCAAATAAATTTATTTAAGATTGTATGTCAACTAGTATTGTAAGCCTAATTATTGCAGGGCTCCATGGTAAATTTATTTTACACAGTTGAGAAACAGAATTTGGCAGGATTTTTTTCTTCCTGCTGTATAGAAAACATCCAATGATTCTACCTCAAAAGCCCACATTTAGATAAATGACAAGTTGAGAAATGTCTCAGTGTGGGTCAGATCTTTGCAACCAATCCTTTTTTAATATTAGGACACTGCAGAATTACCTCATATCTCATGTAATTTTGGGTGAACGTGTTGTGTTGTGGCATTATCATTTCATTGTATCTCCCCAGCAGTAACCACGTACAAAATTTCACTGCATTACATTTTAAATTATATTTATATTGAAAAGATATAAAAATATATATTATTTCAAATATATATTATTAAATATATATTATTTCATATATATTTTCAATATATATTTATATTGAAAATTCTGTTTCCAAGACATGTGTTTCCAAGATGTTACCATTCTTTTGAATGAATGTAGTGAAGATTCATTGTCCTAGAGTGAAACAGAGAGCAGCATCTGATAACAGCTCAGCCTGAGTCACCCTTCTGTTGGCTTGTTAAAGAACTGATGGTGGTGCAGCTGGGGCAGGAGAGAACACAGGGACTTGGGATCTTAGGCATTGTTTGCATCCTGCTGTGGAGTTCCTGCTGCCCATGCTATGGTGCCCGAGTTAGTTTAGATTTAATGAGTGTAGTGATTCTCTCAGATCCCAGTGTGAGCACACACCTTGGGCAGCCAGCTTCTCGGGATGGTTAACAGAAAATGCAGAGATGACTGCACACATCCTTCCTCTCCATTTTCCCTCCTGCAGGCTCACAGGGTGAGATAATAGAAAAGGACTTGACAGAAGTCAGGATTTAAGCCCTGTAAAAGTGGGAGGGCACTGCTGCACCCCATCCCACCTGAGACTGGGCATCCTTAATTTTCACAGATATGAGGCTGAAGCTCATGAAAACCTCGTAGCTGATGCTTCACGCTGTCCTGATCCTAGATGTTTCTCATGTCTTCTTTTATCAGGTCACATATTCGGAGACAATGGATTTCCTAATTAAAGTTGACAGCTAAATTTAGAATAGTTAATTAGTGGAGGCACCAGACTCACAGCCTGGGCACAGGTTCAAGGTTTGGAGGACATTGGTGTAGTTTGATTACAGTGTTCCCATCAGGCAATAATGCCTGCTGCTGTGGGCAGAAATATGAGAGAGAAATTGATTGTAAGGTTGGAAGAGTACTCCGAGCTAAAAGAGAAGGTGAATGATGTCAATAAGGACAATAATCTCCACACAGATTATTACAAGGAAAGAAATGATCCTTGGAGCTGCCCAAAATTTCCTCAGTAGACAGTGGCATTTGGGTATTAGGTGCTTCTGAAAATCAGACAATTTCATATTTTTATTTACTTTCTCAACAGAAACAAGATCCACCCATACAACTATATTATACAATTGACTGTATGATTTATTTGTATTAGATATACAATACAAATGATATTTTTTTCTTCTTATCAACAATCTCAACATTAAAGAAATTAATTCCTCATGGAGAATAAATTAAAACAAAAACATCCATAAAAGACAAAACCTATGAAAAGCAGATGGTGCCACATATAAAATGCCATCAATTTTTATGCATCTGTGTAAAAAGGTTGAGATGTTCCCAGCTTTGATGTAAATTCTACCCATCAACCCATCAAAATATCACAACTGTATTAATGATTGCAACAAATGACTTTCTATTCACTAATCCAAACCCACACTTGCAGCAGCAGAGGCTGGGAGGAGCTGTGCATGCTCGTATATTAAGGTGAGCCCGCAGTGGAACCTATTGCTCTTCACATCAAAAGTAAACTTATAAATTCATGACTTTTTTATGTTTTCTACTTCTGCTGCCACTAAACCTCCTTCCTAATAACTGATTTATATTTGGGCAAAGAGGAAGATTCCCTAATGACTACCCCTGGGTCTAGTTCAACAATGGATCTTTAAGAACCTTTTACCTTTCACCTTTCAGTTAATTTTTTTCAAATGCCAGCTGTCACAGTCTGGACCTAAATTTGTATTTGCTGTTTCTAAGTTCAGTGCTTTAATCACAGAAAAAAAAAAAAGAATCTAATTAGCTTATATAGAAGAATGTATTGACACATGAAATATATGATCAAAATCAATTCACATACCTCCATATCAGAGTTAGTATCTCTTCACGTACATCCATGTCAGAATTAGTATCTGAGCCTGAATTCCACTGAGCCCAGAACAGCTCCAGTGCTCAAAATCACATTCTGGTTCATCAAAACCAGGTGCTGATATATCTTGTCACTGTCCAGCCCCAAACTGGCACTGCTGGACTGTATCATATCATGACAGTAGACACACAAGTGAGAGATGCTCATGGGTTTAGAGTTAACAGTTAATGCCAACCTACTCACAGAGGTAGAGCTTGTTAGAGAAAATCGACTATAGCATTTAAGCATGAAATTAACAGTATGGAAAATAAAATATGCATCTATGTAATGCAAAACTAGAGAGTTTCTAAGGGTGAACTCTGAATTCTTACTGGGAAAGATACTTTTCAAGTAATGACACCATGGGGGTTACCAACCCTTCTCAGTTATCATCTGAGTCAGTAACAACTTTATAACTACTGGACTGACATGGCTCAGTACATCTGGTGTGACTCATGGACATCATTAGCTTCAAACTGATGAAATCTTTCTTCCACTGTTTTTATATTATTAGCTGCAATTTTACAATAGTTTGAATATATTCAGCTTTACTTGTCCCCTGTAGAATAATATATTTATGCTATTTCTGTCATTCAAAGTCCTGTATTGGGTCTAAAGGCCTTTTAAAAAGTATAATCTTAATCTTCCACAATTGAAGCTGCAGACCTATATAATGCATATAATACTTTGTATTTAGACTTTAAAAAGAGAGGGAAATACCTCACATATAATCCTTTTTTTTTTTTTTTTCTTTCTTTAATCATATCATCAACTTAATCTATTTTGATACCAAGTTCTGCTGCACACAGATGTTATTCTGGGTATCTGTGGGTTTCTTTCTCTCTATATATAGAAAACAAACTTGAATCACATGAAGAACTAGTAAAAGAATCATCAGATACACAGCTATTTTTAATAGAAGGAGGAACTGTGGAATACCTAATCAGGGATATTTCATGACATTCCATGACATTCCTTGTAAAATGGAAACATTTCAAATGGAAGCAGACTAAAAGTATTCGTTACCACAGTCTGCCCGTGTGATTGGATTTTTCTGCAAAATAGGTAGGATGACAAATCCTGGGTTTTTACTCACTTTTGATTCAAGTGGACTCTCACTGAACTCAGGGGAATGACTGGCCATATTCCTATGACAATTTACCCTCCGTGTTGTGTTACATGTGCAAGCAGAAGTACTTGCTCATGAACATTTACGTGTTCAACCTTTTTGAAGACTGGTCCTTAAACAAATTGTCCAAGGACACAGACTGAATCAGTAAATCACGTAAATCATAATTTACTTACATTTTGTTCACTTTAGTTTTTGTATGCAATACTATAGTCATACTACAATAACAGCATTCAACATTATGTTAGTGTACACCTAATTTTATTTTCTGTTTTGTGTCATCCATCTCTGAGGTTTTAATGTCTAATTCTCATAACATTTAAAATAGAAAACTTACATCTCTTTCTATAGTGTGATTATAGCTCTTTTATCATTCCCCCCGGTATAATGTCACAAGGAATTTTCTTCTGCTTCATGTACGATTTAATTTCCTTTTTAATTGGCATTGTGTAGTATGGTGTTTGTCAGGAATCTCCACATTTACATTTTTATATCTGCATGTATTTTCAGAACAAGAAAAATTAGAAGTCAGTGAAGAGATTAATGCTAATATTATCTGACTGAGAGATCTTTAGGTCTCAGACTCTGATTTTCTATATGTGACTGTTGTATTTTCCTGAACTCAAAATTCTAAAGAAAGCCATTACCCTGACTCTTTCCTTGGTCAACATACAGTAAATTAGACTTGCCTCACTTTTCTGCACTTACTGAGTGAACCACAATCTAATACCATATCTCAAATAGGTTTGACAAGTTGCCTTTATGTTAATTTTTTTTTTCCTGAGTTCATCTATAGTAATGAAATGAAAGTAAAATTCTAAATATGTTTAATTAAAATCTGCAAAACTCCAGGCATAGCTCAAAAAAAAATTACCTATCTTATTGCAGATCTTGAACAAAACTAGGAAGATCAGTCTGGATGACATATTACTCCTCCAGAAAAGACATTTGGTTGTCTTTGTTTGTCAGTAAAAAAGTTGCAGAGTAAAAGATATTTCTTTTAAAGGACATTAGAGATCTCAGCTTTCCAGGGCAGTTCTAGGGTTCCACATGATTTTGGCTCCCATCACAGCAGAGTAGAGCTTGAAGTGAAGGGTTCTCAGGTTGTCGTTAGGCCTGTCTCAGATACTCAGTGGAGGCTTGGATACAGCTCTGTGGGCTGAACAGGTGATGGAGGGACACTTGCTATCATGACAGAGTGCTTAAAATCCAGTTCATGAGTCACTCCTTTGATATCTATTTCCTTAATTCCACTGTTTCAACTGAAGTCATCGTGTCCTATGAGGATCATAGTTCAAGATGGTCAGGAAACTGGAGTGAAAACATGGCTAACATTCCACAGTTACAAGCAACAGGGGTGTGAATCAACTGAGTCAGTATTTTTAGAATCTGCTTTTTAAGTAAAGGTACTTTTTTTGGCAGTGGGACAACTAAGTACCTCCTGCATCTAAGGCAGAGGGCTGTCTATTTTTGTCTGGCTCTGTCTGGAAGTGAATCACGATCACAAGGACTTTGGAGCAAAAAAAAAAGACACTTCTGGGATTCCTTGCATCATCTCCTGATCCCATGGTTATTATTCCTATTAATGTTTTACTTCACTGTGGTTTCAGAGTTGTGATCTTTCACATGTTATTTCTAAAATGTAAACATAGAAGAAAAGCAGCAAAATATAAAACAAACTTCTATCAGCAGGTTCTCCAGCTGAAGCATGACCAGTGCCCTTTCATATTTGGGTCATATTTGGGTGCTGATGAGTAATGCTCCTTTTTGAGCAAACAAAGAAATCTGACATAAGTTTTAACCTTGAGAAAAAGGAAAGCAAGAATGGCAATGTTGTTTACAGCTCTATAAAATTATGAGGTACTTAAGCTAAGTTCTGTTCCATTAACATGCTTCCAGAGTTTTTCATTTTACTTTGTTCACTAGTCAGGGGAGGCACTAGATTTGAGTGGTACACCTACAGCTGGTAAGAGAGAAGAAAGTGAAAAAACCTATTTTTACTTGTGAAATACAAATCATTGAACTAAATAATTAATGCAGTGCAGTCTAATTTCTTAGTCCAGAACATCAGCTTTTATAACTTGTGCAAAACCTGAAACACATCCAGCTTTATTTTTGGAAATAAATACATGTGTTAATTGTAGCTTGCAGATTTTATAACTGGATGAAATTCCAGTATATTCACATGGAAAAACAAAATATTGATATTCATAATTAAAAATGTAATTAGTTTTCTAGAAGCTAAATAAAAACTTACTTACATAAATAATGAAAGAGTTTAAGTTCCTAGGGTGAAATTTATAATGTGGTGAGTGCATGCAACTGTATTTGCATGCAACTATAATTAAAAATCTGTCTTAATGAGGATAAGTTAGAGGACTTTGATTATGTAGAAATGAAAAAAAACCAATTAGTACACGAGAAAAATGGAAGAGACCTTATTTATTATTAAGTTTCTTCTATGAAAGACATTATTAGCAAGAAGTTATCTTTTAAAATAATGATGCTGTAAATGGTAATTTAAGAAAGAGCATATAATTTTCTTATGTATTAAAGTATAAAACAATTCAACAGCTCCTGGTCAAATATGTTTAAGTGCCAGTGTGGCAGGAGGATAATCCATGGTCCAAAAACCATGTCCATTGTCCAGAAGGATCCATTAACTCTAGAATTTCCTCAAGGCAGAGAACTTGGTGACCTAGTGCTACTGCTGTGGCTCTCTACCACAGCAACACATACATTCTGTATGTGTTTTGGATAAATAAGAAGGGTTTATCATAGGGGTCTGCATGATCACAGTGTGAAGGCTTCTGGCAATGAGGGTAAATTAGCATAAATTTTTGGCCCTTTTTTTTTGTGACTGTCAGACTGTATGTCTCAACAGTGGGAGGATGAATAGAGTATGTTGTATCTTATTCTTTCTTTGCCTTTTCTTGTCTCTATGCCAGGGCCAAAGAGTAAAACTGTCACTCAAAACATGAGATGTGATGGCCCCACTGAAAGGCAGAATCAGATCTTGCATTTGAGGGCACCTGGAGAGTACTATTCTTCAAAGGAACAAACTGTTTACTCAGTTCATGTCTTGTAAACACCAGAGATAGAACAACGGTAATTCTGGAGTTGATAGGGAAGGTGACTCTGGAAAGTTGCCCTTCTTTGTCCTCACAGCTCCACTATATGGCTGTGTGGGAGATGTGTTGGTCTAGTTTGTTTAAACATGCCCTGGCAACTGTGTGGTAGCTGGACCACTGACTGATGTTATTGTCACATAGCAGAGTTCAGTTTCAGGACTAGACAGGCTTTCTACTCCTGTGATTTCTTCACATTCTCATATTGCTGCTCTTTGGTTTAGCTTGGGAAAAGAAACCAAGCATAAGAGAGCAGGGGAAAGATCCCTGAAAATACAGCCCCTGTGCCCAGATCCACGGGAAGTATTTTTCCTCTTTCTTTTGCTTTTACTTTTAATTTTACTTTTCCTTTTTCTAATGTTCTAATGATCTGTCTGATTCATATTCAGAGAGCTCCTAATTTAATGCACACAAAGTCTTGGGGTTCTCTGGCCATTGTCACTCTCCTCTCTAGGCTGAGTTGCCTATGGTCCAAGGCCAATTCCAATTCAGCACAGCTGCATAAACTTGGTGTATACTCCTAAGCAGACTGCTAGGTTGTGAGACAGCTGAGAGAAAGCACGTAGCCTGCAGCCATGTGAGATAAGAAAGGTTGTTGAGGTGGGGATAGGCAGCAGTTCAAAGATTCAAGAGAAAAAAATGTTGACATGAAAAGGCATAAAATCCTAAGAAAGAAAACTAAGAATAGGAAGCTGCCAACTCAGCAACATCAAAGGTCAGCCCACTCCAAGGAGAGCCACCCCATGTGGCTGGTAACTGCTTGTCCAGCAAAGACTTGCTGGGTGTGGTGAGCCTATTAATGTCTAGTCCAGTAGTCCTCATCAGCCCTAGCTATTTATTATGTCTAGTAGGAAACAACTGTGGAGTTTCTTTACCAGTGGCAAAATTTGCCTGATCAAACCTGTGACGGCAATGAAGGAGATTTACCCCCAGCTTCACCATTTTTTCCCCACAAAGCTCTCTTGCTGGAGCTACTTGTTTGTCGAGAGCTTGTCTTCCTCCTCCAAATACAGACTGTTCATTTGGGGTTGAGCAGCAGACTGGATCTTCAGTTATACTTCCAGAGATAGAAGACATTTGCCTTCTTAGCCCCTTGGCCACACCTTTTCCTTGTTTTCATGAACTTGTGGCATGATTATATTTATAATTATAAATAGATTATATTTTATAATTATAAATAGATATATAATAGATTATATATAGATGTATATATTTCTGTTTGTTCTCTCAGTTAAAATTGTACTGGAAAATACTCAAGCTATAACCTGGGTAATAGTGCCAAAACTGTGGTGAAACAATTTTTTACTTCAATTTGTATCCAAAGATTTCCCAACTACATTTTTAAATGACACATTTGCAGAGAAGTTGCAAACCCAGAGTCAGTCTATTTGCTAGATTTTCACAATAGAGGGAATTTAACACTGACACGCTCAGCACTTTCTACTTAATTTTTTTTAAACAACAAAATATCATTTTGTTAATTTGCATTTCACAGTGAGTGTCATTCAACCTGGCATTGCAGTGGTCAAGAAGGATCACAGATATCAGGCTGTTGATGAAGATAAGCATGATTATTACATACACTTTGTGTACCTAAAGCTAAAAATGTACCTAAAGCTAAAAATGAAACTGATTTTTGGTTAATATACCAGTCCACTCAGCTTGTCTTGGTGTAGGAAAAACATGAAGGAGGGAACATGTCCCATTTCAGTTTGTCAGTTATATTTCTTGTCATTGAGTAAAATAAGTATATACTTGTCATTTCACTTGCTTGGAGAAGGCATAATCCCTGCATGTTAATGGATTACTAAAGAGTGTTCCTTCCACTTCACAACTTTTACACCTCATTTATCTCTCAAAACACAAATGCTAAGAGTAGATAGGAGCACAGTCTATGGATTCACTCTCATCCATCTTATTCTTTAATGAATGAGCAACAAAATATACACACAACATGTAGACAGTACTGTATTCAAAATTCTGTATAATTTACAAATGGGGATAAGGCACAGAACATGTGAAAAATGACTGCTGAAGGCATGTGAATAGATGGGCTGGCAGGGATTTGTGATAGCTTTCTTCCTCTACTTCTTTTCATGATAAGTAGTGTATATAGTCTAAATCCCTAGGAGTACTTTCTTTGCAGGCTATTGTCAGCAGTCCTGAAAAATCTGTAGGTTTGAATAGTGACCGTGAAAGATGCCTTTAAAAAAAACACCATTAAAATCACACCATTCTCAGTAATCAAGTCAGGATTTCTTAGATGGGAAAGTATCATCTGCTTATGTGGATATAGAATGAGGAATTGAAATGTAATTGTACACATTCAGCTACAGGAAATCTGCAAGAAGTATTTAAAGAAAATTCAGGATAATTAGTTTGTACTTTTTTATTTTGGAGACTTCATTCAAGACTGATAACTACCATTCACATTTTTCTTCCTTTTTGAAAACATGAGCTTTTAAAATTACCTTCCACTTACAAACTAAGAGAAACCTCTTTAATTAAAGAGGAAAATTTCTGTTGTACTGGATGCCCAGTCAAAAACTTAGACATCTAGGGCTTGTATCAGGTTCTCTTAGACAATGGTATCCTTCACAGAACAAAACCTACAAACACAACAAAACAGAAGACCAAACCTTATGAAATACACAGCGAATTATCTTATGAACTTGATTCAAAGCCTCCACTGAAGTCAATAAAGATCTCCTGATTTATTTCATTTCTACATGACTTCTATGGACAGACCTGCATCCTGAGCTCCTCTTCCAAAAGTATTTACTCGGGCTTAAAGCTACTGAGTAATACTGTGACCTGGCTTCTACCTTAGGCATGGCCTACCCAAACCCACCTTGGAGTCTGGACAGCTTTGTATGCATGGAGATAGATAGATAGATAGATAGATAGACAGATAGATAGATAGATAGATAGATAGATAGATAGATAGATAGATAGATAGATAGATATGTATAAAATCACAAGTAAAATTTTGATCCTGCTTTAAACAGGGCAACAGCACAGCTGCTTTTCAGATGTTACTGGTTATAAACTTTACAACAGACCACAGGTGTTGATAGTCCTTAGTAACTTCCCACAGCTTTCACTAGTTCTTTGTTTTGTCACTTTTGTATCTACCTCTTCATTCTTCTTTTCCATGATTGCTTTCCAGTTTGCCTTTCTGTGCATAAATAGTCAGATATTCTCAATGGCTGTATTTCCACTTAGCATTTAACAAACACCTGGAGATGTCACCTAGACAAGCCAACACTTCTATGTACAGCTGTTAGGCATTGCAACTAGTTCTTTGGCAGATTGCTGAGATGAAGTTAGTTTTCTTGAGCAGCTGTGTTTAAAGATGGGCAGGCTACTGGATGAGGGAAGTATTTTTATGTACTAATGTTGGGTAAGGAATAATCTCATTTCTGCTAATTAAGAGAAGTTATAAATTTCTGGAACTACTTTCACTCTCCACCCTGGCTAGGTTATCCTGTGAGCCTAGCACGTGCTAGAGAAAGTGGTGGATCTGTGATCAATATTTTTAAAGTTACAGTAGTAATGTTACTCAGTCTGTAGTTGCTGTGCAAGAAAATATTGAGCTTCTAGCAGCACAGCTAACCAGCAACATCCACAATTCATTGGTTTAGGAACTTTTTACCTTCACATGTGAAAACAATATCCTAATATATACTTTATATTAACATAACTAACTGGTGTGAAACACTGAGTTGTACTTTTACAGCTGTACCAGAAGAGTGAAATTACTAAAAACTTCTTAGTGACTTTAAATTTAAAATACAATTTTCTCAAGCAGATCTGAATTTTTAAAAAAAAGTTATCTAAGCTTCATGCAAATGAAGACTACCAGAAGAAAAAAATTAATGATTTAGGTTCTAAACCTTTGAGTGTGAATGCGTAAAGATGGGTAGGAAGAATGTTTTTCTTTGAAACTTTCTATAGCCTTTTGCTGGGGAAAGAAAGAAGACCTCCCACATGTATTTTGCAGCATGTGAAAATTTATAGGAAACTCCAATATAACTACATTGATCCAGGTTGCTGAAAAAGGAGCTTAGACATGCTTACAGCTCTAAAAGGGACAAGGACCTCTGGTTTGTTCATCTACAGGCATTTATAGGAATTTATAACTCTAATCTGAGTTGCAAAAAGAAGACTTGACCACAGCCTAAAAACAGAATCTCCATTTAGCTTTGCCATTGGGCTACTCACTGCCTTCAATAAATAATTCAAATCAACATTTTGATCAAGACAGTATTCAGAAAGTCAACAATAATTATAGAATGTACTTGCTTCTACTAAATCTTCAAATGTCACTGTGGAAGTGCCATTTTGAGTGGTGATGTAGACAGCGACTTAATTGATGTTTCTAGTTGGATTTTGAGGCAAGATGTTGGTGATTTATTAGACAAATTCTTCTTTATGTATATATGAGAGTTTGGTTGCTGGGTTTTGGAATATATAATATACTTTTTAAATGCTAGGAAAGGTACTTTTTTTTTTAATATTTCCATTCTCTTTAGCACAGTGAATGTCAATACTATGTTTTAAAAAAGCCTTCTTATAAAGTTTGTTTTGAAAGTCTATGTGAAAGAATTAACAATTCTGGGAATTAACAAATAGTCCAGCTATAATTAAATTATTATTTTGTTGCAAACCTCAAATTTGGTTTTTTTTTGTTGTTGATCTGTATGTTGCAAACCACTAAAAGTTTAAAATGCTTCCTTAGGAGTAGATGGTGGAAATCCAGAAGGGGCTCTTAAGCTAGTGGAATGGTATGGCAGATACAGGGAAGAGCAATGATGACTCTTGGTCAATTCTGTGCATGCTGAATGTATAAAAATCAGATCCTCAGGAGCACTATAAAATCAAGTAGTTGATTTTGCTAAACTTGTAGTCTATGTGGAAAAGTCGTAAAACTACAAACCAGTAGGTGGCAATGACTGACAGCCAGAAGAGCACAGAAGGACCTGGTGTGGTCAGGATGCTCTTCAGATTACATAATTTGACTGTCACTGGTCCTACCACAAAGTGTTGCTGTCTCTAAGATGTTCTTCTAGCCTGTGTGCAGCTGTGGCATAGTGCCTCCATCTCCCTGGCTTGGCTACAAGTCACATTTTTGTTAATGACACAATCTATCTGGAATCAATTCCAAGCTATTAAATCTGCTCAGCACAGGCAGGAGTGCTGTGGATCTGGCATTGCTTTCAGTCCTTTTGGAGATATCACACCTGTTGGTGGTTTGGAGGTGCAAATCTCTAACTAGCTGTAGCTCAGCATTGTCTCCTTTGTCTGGAACAGGATGTCTAGGAGGGGTGGATGGCCTCCACATTCAAAAGTGTAGTCTTACCTCTAAGTTAGTAACTTTGATTCTTCAACTCATATTACCTTATTTTTTGTCTTGAGAATTGTAAATGAAATCCCTGTGCATAATGACTGATTATTGTTACGTTTCATCCCAGAAATTTTCCTTGTACCTATTTTATGTTCTGTGCCTGCCACTCTTTCTTGGTTAGGTCAACTTGTGCCACTAAATTGTAAAGTTGGCATGCAAAGTTTTTAACTTCCCTTCTATGAGATAAATTTTCAAAACTGCTGAGTATCCTCAACCATATTTAGCATGGCTTTTAAAATCCTAAAAGATGGCACTTTGAAAGCAAAAGATGTATAAGAAACTCAATATTTCTGTAAGTGCCTTTATGGTGACAGTGCTCAGTGTCAGGATATCAGCTTCACAAGATCCCTGTTTCAAAAAGAGTTAAATAATTTTAGCAATGGCTTGTCAGCTCTATTTAGCTTTAAGTTTCAATTTCTCTGACTATCAATACATTCCTTCCCTGTTGATATACTATCACCTTCTGAAGGGTCTCACTGTGATGCACTTAACACTTCAAATAATGACTGCAGACAGTGGAAGCTGGTGACAAATGACGTCTTTCAGAAGCTATATTGAAGAGCAAGGAGCAAGAGACGAATGGCTAAAACAGTTATTCTTGAGATGAAACTATATAAACCAGTGCATGTGTAGGTATTGACAGTAGCAGTAGTAGTAGACTGTAATTTTTAATATTTTATTTTTATTATCATGCCAGGAATTGTTGGTTAAATATATGTAGATCAAAGTGTGCTAAATGCATTAAAACAATACAATTTCATGTTTAGAATCAGAAGTACATGTACCTTGACTTCTGTTAACTCCAAGAATTTAGTATAATATTGAAGTATGTGATAATTTGAATATTTGATGGGTTAATGATGTAGTATGAATTTAATTAAGAAACAGCACAAAGAGTGCTGGGTAACTTGGCTCTCAACTCATGTAGGCTGTTACTAATATAATCTCCTGATTCCTTTCCTCTCTTTGCCAATTGCACCAACAATTTGGCATGCATAGTAAGAAGTTATTATGGATTCTGCAGCAGCCTTCCTGTTGCATAGTACAGATAACACAAATCTTGTTAACAGTCTGACAAAATATAAATGGCTTCATAATGAACTGCCACCCTTTTAATATCTCCACAACTTCAAAAATGTTATCTGGCAACTGCAGGGGGCTAGAGTTATGCTTTTAGAAGGCTGAAATTCAGTACCATACTTGCACCTATCGTGTGTCCCCCATCCCCTCAATGTTTTTCTTAGCACAAAACAATAATTAAACTTTATCTTCTGTATCAAACACAGGCATGTACATTCATTTAATTATGATCATGTGGGGAATTTGATAAAGCACAGCTTTAAAAACTGATGATATTTCACCATTTTAGAGGAATCAGCAAAACTCAAACTCTCCCTAGTTTTCCATGCTTTTGTGACTGTGTTGAAATCATCTCATAATGTTATGTATGTCTTGACAGGATATATCCTATTGTAAGGTACAGACAGGCCTGGGTACCCCCAAGGCACAGGCAGGGTGTAGCAGAGCTGCAGGGTGGGGGGCACAGGCATGCTCAGCTGGGAGGAAGAGCAGGAAGTGTCTTGTGAAGTGACTCACTCCACTGAGCACTGAGAAAGGCTCTAGCAAGGAAAAATAGGAAATCTGTATGGGAAGAAACAACAGAACAGATTCTTGAGCTGTAGGGATGAGTAGGTGTAGCTCCTCATGTGCAGTCACTGTCTGCTCACTGGGTGCAAGCAGGACCAGCTGCAGGTGAATAGGACTGGAAAGTGAGGCTGCAAGAGGACCAGAAGGCTATGGGACAGGAAGGCAGGCACTGAGAAAAGGAGTTTATAATCTTCTTCTCCAGTACCAGAAAAGCAGGATTGGAAATAAAATTTTATTTACTTGGCTCCAAGTTATAAAGTGAAAAATATTGCCAAAGTGCAACACTGACTTTTTCCTTCACCCTTTCTTTTTTATAAGCAAACTATTTGGTCTGTAAGAAAAAAGCAGTCTGGAACCTTTGCAGTGGGGATGTTGTGTAGGGAACAAATGCTGAAGTAAGGGGTTGTAGATACCTTACTCATTTACAGCATCAGACTCTGGATTTTTTTCACCATAGAATGAAACAGGTTGCATTTCAAATCCTGCCGTTTACTCACTTGCATCCTTTGCTTAACAACAACATGGTTTTAGTTTCATACAAACTTTAAGTATGGCAGAAGGTGACATTGGTGTTTTAAGGATTGCTGTCCCTTGGGGAAGAAAAAGGAAGGATGACAGAGCTTGTGATGTTATTTATGGCAGACAATTTTTTTGTGAATGTACAAAGCTTTGCTGCTGCATAGAAAATGCTTTGAAAATGAGAAGGAATTCTCATTATTCTGGGAATAAACCAAACTAAAACAACAGACCAAAACCCCCCAAACTCCCCTGTCCTTAAGTATTTTATACATGCGCTGCTGCTGTTTGCATGCAGTCTACAGTTATTTTTTGGTTTGGGCTAGATTCTGTGGCTTTACCTGGTGGAGTAATTCCTTATTTTGAATTGTTCCACTGTAGTCAACAGAACTGGTCATGAGATATTACTCAGTTGAAGCAGAAGTGCCAGAATCCACTGACATTTTGCTTTTGCATGTGACTGGCCATCTAATTTCCAGATATTGTTTCGTAAAATGCATGATGGCAGCTTTTAGAATATGTAAGATCCAACAAATAGCAACAGGTAGCAATTGTTTTTGCTCTGAGAGAACACCCTTGTTTCTTTCTGAGTGCAGGTATTCATATGAAAAATAGCCCTTCAGCAAGCATTTGTGTGAACAAAAAGCCCATTTGTATGAATGCTCATAAATAAAGAATCATAAGAGTTGTAAACATGGTTGAGCTGAATAGTCACTTTGCATTCAAATGCGTGCTAGCAAACACTGAGCACAGGGAAAGCTGCTGCAAGAGGGTTTTTTTGTTCAGGGAATTTCTCAGCAATCACAGAAGGTGTTTCAGGCTAAGTTGTGAAGACAGAGTGGTCTGTCTTTGAGAAGTGTATGAGACAGGGTAGACTTGTGACCTTGAACAGCTTGGGCATTCCCATTTTCTTCTGCTACACACTGGTAGAAAGCTCACAATCCTGTCTGAAGTCGTCAGCAGTGGATAACCAGCTGCAGGAACTGGAGAATCGTCAAAGAGGGTTCTGACTTTGTGAAATAGATGGGGTTTTTTTCTAATGTGTGGCTGACTTGTGTCCACTTCTGTGCACCTGCACTGTAGTTTTGAAGTTGGTGCTGAAGAAAAGTAATGATAGTGTCACTTTAAGAGATGGCTTATTAAAACAAGTGTTTCAATTCTCCTCTAGGTAACATCTCTGGTAACTGTGTGGCCTTTAGATCAAAAGTGAGGAAGAATATCTCTGTTTCCACAGAGACAAAAGCAGTCCAGGTTATGAGAATGACAAATACTACACTGGAACTAAACAATGACTTTGACTCCTCACAAAGAACATTAATTTATCTTGCATGTCCTACCAGATATGAAACTCCATGTGTTGCATGTATAACATAAGCCTGCCAGGCTTCTCAGACTGGTTTCAAAAGGCCATGGCTCTCCCCAGCTTCCCTGGGCTGAATTGGTAGTGGTGAACCAGAAAGCCAAAGGATAAATGAGAGCTTTAATCACTTATACAGTTAATTATTGGCAGACTCCTCACCCCAGGTTTGATCCAGACCGATCAGTAGCCATCCAGCCATTGAACCCTGAACCTCAGTTCAAGTGCATTAATAGAGTCTGGAGATAATTTCCAATAGCAAAATGTGAATGCATTTAACTTAGAGAAATATGTCAGTAAAGTCTATCTCACATTGCTTATTTTAAAGGCCAGAGGATGGATAGGCTTTAGAGTGTGTTCCTTATTAGTATTAAAACAGTCTTTAGCAACTGTCCCTTAACATCTCTTTTACTGGTAGATCAATTCCCAAATTACTCCTCCCAGAGAAATTGGTATCTGGCCAACAGCAATCCCAGGAAGACAACAGGTGACTTCAAGGCAAGCATGAAGCAATGGTCTCTGTCCCCAGCAATGTCCTCTGAGAAAACTTCCAACACATAACAATTGACCTAACCATGGTGGAGATCATGTGGTTCTGTGCTTCTGCCATGCAATACTCTAGACATCATTTCTGAATAGAATCAGAACCAGTATGGTACAGAAATAAACTTGCAATTTTTAAGGCTTTGTATGGGGCTTATTCATCTTTAGGTTAACTGCTGCATGCACAGAAGAACCCTAGGCAGAAGGAGCAAATATCCGTAGAGGATTTTATATTAGAATTTATAGTAGAAGAAGCTGGAAAGGTTTTATTAACTGAGAAAAAATTTTGATTAAAAATATTTGTCAAGGTTTTGCAAAAGGAAATGAACCTCTGTTATTTTTCTTCATCCCTTTGCAGGTGAGCAAAGACTTTTCATTTCCAGCAAAAAAACCCTGTGTATATGCAAAACAACTATCTGGTGATGGCTTTGAACCCGCAGATAGAATAAATGCATCCTGCAAGGATTGCAGAATGCTAGATTAAAATGTCCATCTTAGTGTGAGTAAGCAGGCAATGATGCTACTTTGCTCTACCAATAAATTCAGACTGTCTTGGAGATTGACCTGTTTATGCAAGGTGCTGAGAGAAAATATTGCTTGAGTTTTCCTCTATCTCTTCAAGCAATGGTTACATATTAACTATTCCTCAGTCAGCAATGAGAAATGAAAGCTGCCTGTATTTTAACATCTTCATGTGGGTTTTTACTGTGCTGGCTGATCTTGGGAGCTGTTTAAGAAGTCTCAGGAGCAGTCTGTAAATGCGTCAGCCTTGGTGATGCCATCACATACACAGGCATTGGAAGGGTTTTCCTTGGAAAGGTGCTCATATCATCTTCATCCTCAGAGGTTGTCCACAATAGCAGAAGCATGTGGAGAGTGGGCAGGTAACAGCTCAGTCAGTGAGAGAGGAAGACTTTGGGCTCATTTTGGTGAGCATGATGCACTCGGTGTGCCTGGAAAAACCTGCCTCACCACTGGCTTCCAGTATCTTCTGCTGTCTGAACAATGGGCTATCAGAAAATTTGTCCTCCTGGTCATGCCTTCACCTCTGTGTGGATGTAGTGAATGTCAGGTTTTTTTTCTGTAATTTCAGAAAGGACGTCTGCACAACAACAAAGTTGCTTCAGCAAAAACTGTTCTCACACTTCACGTGATCCAGAATACAAACCTGTCTGCAGGTAGTAAAATGTTGCAGACTTAATTTTCCTGTTTAGGGAAGGAAAGAAGTGTCTGTAATGGTCTAGATCCTAATGAGAAAAGAATATAATCAATTTCCAGGGATATTCCATTACAAACAGGTATTTTTGCAGACAGAGGAGAGGGAGAGAGTGAATTTTTAGGTAAATTGAAGTTGTGACTACATAATTCCAGTCCTGTCATCTACTTGTTAATGAGATGACTCTGATCCAGTTTTAGCTCCCTAAAGTCTATGTTTCTACTAAAAATGCAAATAGAAGGAATCACCTTCTGAAGGTATTTATCCCTCTCCATTTTAAGAAGCCTGTGTGGCTTTGTTGAGACAGCTAGTGTACTCAAGACAAATCTCACCCTGCCATATCTAGCCCCTTGGACTGGAAAGACTGGCAAGCTTAGGCATTTTTTCCAACTATTGAGTAGCATTACATTCTAATATTTTTACAAATTACTGTCTTGCATAACTAACCTCTTGACCTAGAGGTTTTCAAAAAAGATATTTGTGCATGTGCCACAAGATGAGGTCCTTGAAAAATTAAGTCAGTTTAAAACTACTTGCTACAATTTATTCTGAGAATATGAATGCTGCAACTGGAAAGCAGTTGACTGACACCTGTAGAGCTAAGTCACTTTTGCTATTTAAGTAAGTACTGCAATGAAAAAAGGCCTATGGAAAACATTTTATTCCAAACTGGTATATAGGATCTGGTTGACATCACTGTAAAGCCATGGATCTAGGACATGACAGCTACCAATTGAGAAATATCTTGTTTTCCTGTAAAGATGTTCTTGCTCTGCATTACTAAACTGTGCAAATCTGTGAAACCAGCATAATAGACAGGGGTTTTTTTTATGAAAAATGCATAATACAGTCTGTTTCCTGTTCCAGCTTGCAGACAGCTTTAAATATCAGTGATCCCAAAGCAAGACAATACTTCATGGGCACCTTGTAGTGCAAAAGGATAACTAGTTTAAAAACTATGCATTCATGCTCAGTATTTAAAATTAAATACTTCCTAGATTCAAATTATTGATATCAGATTTTCATTTAGAACACCAGGGGACAAAAACCAAAACAACAAACGCACTCAAATTATCCTTTGGCTAAGTTATCAAGTCACAGTAATAAAAAGGGGTCCTGCTTTCCTGACATAAAATTATGCTGCATCATGAATCACTCAGCATTAAAACAAATCAGGCATTGGATAAAAGTTAAAACTCATGCTGGGCTCTAATGGAGAAGGAGTACTCAAACCCAATTCCCTTTAAATTGCCCTTCTGTTAGAGACATTAAAGTAATTCCTGCACTTGTGCAGACATGATGGATCATGTTGTGTGCAAATGTTTGGGGTTTTTTTAGTAGGAAGCCTGAGGTTTAAAGCTTTTCACCCTTAGCTCCCAACATGATACAACCTTACTTTACAATTTTTTTTTAATTCAATCAAATGCAGAACTCTTCAGGACATTGTCAGTATTATACCAATATTTTCATGTTTTTTAGCCATCAAGCTAAAGTGTAATTTAAGCAAATATCTTATTGGCAGTGATTTGTCTTTGTTGTGATAACACACTTTGGAGGTCTTGTCTGAAGGCAAGACTTCATAGAGTCTTTGCCCCACTGAAATCACAACCTCTCAATGATATAGCTGGGTTGGAGAAAGATTAGAGCATACTACATGAACTGTGGTTGATAAACCCACCAAACTACTGCTCTCAGTGTTCACAGGATTATTCTACAATGGAGATAACAGCAATCAAATAGGATTTTGTTAGGGAAAAAATACTATTAGTGCCTATAATAAATTATTCCCTGTATATTGGATGTTTGTGCCTGAATTTGGTTGGCTTCACTAAACATTGCCAGTGATCAGATGAGTACCAAGGTTGTCTATTGATCTAAAGCCAAGTAGTTGCTAGTGGTCATACTGGCAACTCAATTTTCTTCAGCAGAGTTTAGGGACTAAGCCTTCTGATCTCATACTTCCTTTTTGTGATGATTTAAGTATGATTGTAGCCAAGTGAGGTCTTTACATACAGTGATCTTCTCTATGCAGCACTTCTAGGGAACTGACTACATCTTTTATGCCTTTTTCATGAGCTATATCATTGGCACATCCTTCTGTGTAAGTTATAAAAAAGGAACAAAGCTTCATTAGCTAAACATAACTGTAATTTGCTATATCTTAAACTTTGGCTCAGATTCTTGGCTGAGTCTCAGAAATAGAAAAGGAACCAAAGAAGAGTCTCTGGATCATGGTTATTTGTTTCTAAGAAGGTGAGAAATGGTCTTGCCCATTTTTCCTAGCCATGACAGTGTTATCCTTCCCATGTGCAGCTTCTGGGTTATGTTCTCTTCTTGGCTACAAGTGTACAGAAGAGCAAATTTGAATCCAGGCTTCCAAGTCATATTTGTTCAATGAAAAATCCAACAGAAGGGACAATATGCACTACTGTGTGCATGTGCAGGGCCAGGGTAAAAGAAGGAATGCTCTAGCCAGCCCTCAGCAAGCCAATGGAATATGCACAGTAGTAGAGAGAGGTTGGAGTTTCTCTCCTTTGAACTAGTCTGTGCCAGCTGCCCGGGGCAGTTAAGGTCTGTAGCCTCTGATCTGGGCTGCAGTCACTCACTCCTGGAGGGCTCAGGGTGGCACAAACGTTCCTGCTGGCCAGGGAGGCTGCTGGGAGCTTCCTCCCTTGTCCTGCCTGCCTGCATGTTCACCTGTGGTACTCTGAGCCTTGCTGCTGCCTTGCCATGTCCTGGACCTGACTTCTTCCTTCTGGAAATCCTGCCTGACACTATTCCCAAAGCTGTGACACCACCAGGGGAGAGCAGTAGGCACCAGAAATGACTCGGCAGCTATTGCTGGGCTCATCTCCAACATGATGAGCATGGAAATAGCATTAGTGACTTGGTAACTGATAGGAATGCAGAAAAGTAGCTTTTGCAGAAACTCAAGAAGATTACCCATTTAGAAAGAAATACTCTTTTCACGAATGCACCAGAGGGAAATTTTAGCTTTGCACGAGCCAGCTAAATTCCCAAATCTCTGAGTGGTTTTGTCAATGTAAGCGAGGGTAAAAGAGAAAAATACATACTTTTATTTATGATATCTCCAATGTATATGCATTACTGCTCTGAAATATTTTATCTTCCAGGTTAAACTGTATCAGCATATTTTTTCTGTTTTGATAAACAATAACATTTGTTCAATTGAGAATTAGAAACTCTAAAAAGAGTGTTTTCATTAGATTTTCAATCTGTAGACCTGACTACTACAAAGAACCTTCTTAGAATGAGAAAGTGACTGCTTAGAGAAACGTGTCATTTTTCTGCACTTGTCTATTTGATTACTATGGTCTACATCATTAAAATTCTCACAGAGTCCCACACCAAAGGAATTGAATAAATGCAGAGATATTAGCATGGTTATATTAAATTGCAGCCATTTTACATTTTGATTTTAGTGAATGTTTTATTAATTACAATGATATCATTAATTCTTT
This sequence comes from Urocynchramus pylzowi, assembly GCA_013397555.1. Lineage (NCBI taxonomy): Eukaryota > Metazoa > Chordata > Aves > Passeriformes > Fringillidae > Urocynchramus > Urocynchramus pylzowi. Next base: position 679,321 of record VZRH01002009.1, read on the forward strand.
GTGTTGAGGCCAATCTATATATCATGCTTTTCTCCATCAAGCAGATCTTGGGAATGCTGCTCTGTATTGTTTGACAAGAGCAAAGCTGTAAAAGCATAAATGTTTGATAATGCTCTGCAGGGAAATATATTTCTACTTAGCTGTTTTTTCAAAGTTATAATGGAAGAGCAATTCCCTGTTAAGTTATTCTTTTTTGTCACAAATAGCAAACATGAGCCTGCATTGCCATTCCATTAACAGCATGGTTAAAACGACTAGCCAGGTTGTTTTGGTTTTTTCCCACCCTAACTTATTTTTTCCCTCCTTAGACTTGGTTGGTGGAACTTTTATTTTGTTTCATTGTTTTGCAAATAGAACATACTTTGCCTGCTTACAGTCCTTGGTTAGAAGTGGTGGAGATGGTGATTTGGAAGTGGCTTGAAATGGGGCATTAAGCTGAGTTCAGGGTACTGGAGTCCGGGAATGCAGAAACAACTCTTCTGGGGTTTCCAGAGCAAACCTTGTTTTCTGCACAGAATTGCCTGAAATCCAGGCTGTCAGCCCAACTTGGGGTGAAAGCACAATGGACCTGATGTGCTGTGAGCAGGATAATTGTTAAGAACTGGAGCAGGTGGCGGCTCAGGCTGAAGATTCATCATGGCAGGGAAGGAAACAAGTTGATCACACTGCCCTGGTGAGAGGAGCAGTGAAGGAAAACACAGCACTCTCCTTCTGCATGAGCAATTGGAGAGCCAAGAGCCAGCAGCTTGTGTGACAGCTGGTGCTGCTAGTTGTCCTGGAGGGCAATGCTGGTCTCCTCCTCTCCTTTCCCCTGTTCTGGACTAAGCTCTAATTAACCAGGCAAAAAAGAGCTTTGAGCAACAGTCTGGAAAACATCCCAAGACCCAAATGCTGAGATAATTTTTTTATAAGTGGCTAAATTAAAACTAAAGCAGAGGGACAATATTCTTACAGTTTGGGATCTCTCATAACATGTGGCCTTTGATGAAAGCAGCGATGATGAGTTTTCTGTGAGCAGTTAAAATAAGAAACCAAAATGTTGTTTTTCTTTTCAATGTCTATGATTACTTATTTGCTTTCACTTCTTTCCCAGTTATGACTTCAGCTAGCTTTTGTATGAGTTAGTTTTAATATTTAACCTATCTGTCCATTTTAAAATTAGAACCACAAGTGAAAAAAAGAAAATTATATATGTGCTGCAAGAAAGGAAAAAGAAAAAAACCCTCTAGTACTACTTGGTACTCTCATTTGTAACTGCATATGCTATTTTCTCAAAAAGCAAATATTTGAGCAAGCATCAGAAGAAGTTTCTAGTTGTAACTTTCGCTTTTGTTTTCTAAGAGGTTTAGGATATTCCTAAAAGTAATCCTTTCAAAATTTAAAAGGTGTGGTTTGAGGCTCCATGTGATGGTATGTATGTTCATAGTACAAATATGGCACAAATGGAGGGGAAAAAAGAAGTTGAGGGAATTCTTCTTCCTACTTAATTAAGAAAGAAAGCACTCCTCATATTGTTAAAATGCAAAACCAAAAATCTCTTGTACTGGGGTATAAGTTCAAAATCGATTTGCTTTAGAATGGCTAAATATTTCCAATGTAGTATTGATGATGTTAAAGCTCAAATAAACAGAAGAACTTTGATTTTATTAAATTCGCATTATCTTTGTTTCATCACTGTTTTCCCACATACACAAAGCAGCATGCCTGCTACCAAAAATGTTTATTGTGGCCCATAGCAATAATTCTTTTCTTGCTGGCTTTTAGAGTTAGTGTTGGGACCTTGCTTTAAAAATCCAACCCACCACCTCACCAAGAAAAAGAGACTGAATTTGTTATACAAGTATTTTTATGAAGCCAGGCCTTTTAGTTTTTATAAAACCTTCAAGGTAGCATTTCATAACTTCCATGAACACTATCAAAGCCCATTGCAAACTGAGTGTGTTCTTTGTTTATTAATCCTGGTTAGCTGAGGGTTTCATAGATACAATGAGCAACGTATACAATGTTTCACAGATAAAATATTTCACAGGTACAGTGGACATTTCGCTTGACAGAAAAGTGTCTGCAGGTCACTCAGGGTTTAGTGAAGGCTTTCTCCAGAGCTAAAAGAATCTTCTTGCTAGGACAGGCAGGCATACCTTAGGGGCTCAGTGACTGGCTTGGAGCGATATTGAAGAAATCCTTCTGGTGGTTATACGATCTTCCCTGGAAGAACAGATCTTGCTGGAAAAGTCTGTGCAAAGGTTTTGTACTCTGTCAGCCTTTTCTTTGGACAGTCATGCCTCCCATCCCAGAGAATTCTGCATTTGAGCCACTGGTTCACACAGAATGTTCTTGTCCCACTCATCCTCCTGACTGATTTTCCTGAAGAACCCCTACCCAGCCAACACTCCAGCTTTGTGGTCTCTGTGTTTCCAATTATGTCATTGCTACATCTGCATACAGGTGTTTGGGTTTTTTTCTGCACTGTTTGTATTTCAAGTGTATGAGGTAGGCTCCTGATCATCCTGCTTTCTTCTTGTGGTTGTGGCCCTTACTGTCTCACGCCCTGAGCTCTTCCACTCATCACTTCTGGCTCTATTGTCTGTAGCTTTTAATCTCCATCTCCCAGTGAAGACAGAAGCAGCTGTTGACAGGGGCAGAACTGGTCCAACTGGTTTCTTGTTGGATGTATTTGGACTGTCAGGTAATTTTACATGGACAACCAGGATATTATTTTGAAGCATCAAACTGAAAGCTGGGGGGAAAAAAAGTTGTGCTATAATCTGAAGAATCCCAAAAAATTGTGATGACCTGGTTAAAAATGGCAAAATAGTTGCATTGCACAACAATTTTTTTCTCTGCAGAGACCATAATGGAAGCAGAAATTTATCTTCAGTAAAAATGTTGCTGTCTTGGCTATTGACATAATATTCCTCAGCCTCTGCAGCTGTGCTTCACACACACAAACTGGATGACAGTGTTGCAGTGAATTGCTGTGTTTCTCTCGGTGTCCTAGGGTGATGGTATGATGTTTGTATCCCCAGTCGTCTGTTCTGTGTGTGCTGGATGTTGTGCTCTGTGCCTCCAAAACTGGCCCTGAACAGTGAAGTTTGGGTTGGTTATCAGCTTGCTCACTCCCCCACAGTCGGCGGGACAGACAGTGCAGTACATTAGTGCTGCTTTGGTTTTCTTTTTACTTTCCGCCTTGCTTTGCTTCTTGCTTTTGCTGCTTTTGCTGCTTTGCTCTTGCCTGCTAGCTAGTTTAGCTGTACAGTCCAAATTTTCTCTGGACTGTCCCCCTTTTTTCTTTCCCGTGGAGCCTTCTGAACCTGCTCCAGGCCAGGACCCAAGGAGACATCCAGGACACCTTGCAGCCTGCAACCGGCTCCAGGCCAGGACCCAAGGAGACATCCAGAACACCTTGCAGCCTGGAACCTGCTCCAGGCCAGGACCCAAGGAGACATCCAGAACACCTTGCAGCCTGGAACCTGCTCCAGGCCAGGACCCAAGGAGACATCCAGAACACCTTGCAGCCTGGAACCTGCTCCAGGCCAGGACCCAAGGAGACATCCAGAACACCTTGCAGCCTGGAACCTGCTCCAGGCCAGGACCCAAGGAGACATCCAGAACACCTTGCAGCCTGGAACCTGCTCCAGGCCAGGACCCAAGGAGACATCCAGAACACCTTGCAGCCTGGAACCTGCTCCAGGCCAGGACCCAAGGAGACATCCAGAACACCTTGCAGCCTGGAACCTGCTCCAGGCCAGGACCCAAGGAGACATCCAGAACACCTTGCAGCCTGGAACCTGCTCCAGGCCAGGACCCAAGGAGACATCCAGAACACCTTGCAGCCTGGAACCTGCTCCAGGCCAGGACCCAAGGAGACATCCAGAACACCTTGCAGCCTGGAACCTGCTCCAGGCCAGGACCCAAGGAGACATCCAGAACACCTTGCAGCCTGGAACCTGCTCCAGGCCGGGACCCAAGGAGACATCCAGAGCACCTTGCAGCCTGGAACCTGCTCCAGGCCGGGACCCAAGGAGACATCCAGAACACCTTGCAGCCTGGAACCTGCTCCAGGCCGGGACCCAAGGTGACATCCAGAACACCTTGCAGCCTGCCGGGGGATCCACCTTTCCCAGCACTGGAGGGACTGAAACAGCAGCCATCCACCGGAGAGACTCTTGGAGGGTGCGATAGTTTCAGAGCAGTGAGCAAATTTTGTCATCTGGTATTGTTCATTCTGTGTGCTGGGGAGTGCTGGGCCTGATAATAAACAGGTTCTTTCCATCCCTCTCTCTGAGGAAAATTTTTTCCCTAACAGTTGGGGGGAGGGGGCGTGTGGGTTTGTTTTTCTGGAGGGGCCCTTTGGGGTTCTTCCCACAAATTTGCCCTAAACCAGGACACTCAGCTTTAACGAGGAGCTGTATGTGGCGGTTCTGCGAGTTTGGCTCGCTGGCGAGCCACCTGTGCCGGAGCGAGGCCTTGTGGTGGAGCGCAGCCATGCCGGGCCTGCTCGGCCCGCGCCGCCGCCGCGACAGGCCGCGCTGTCCGGGCACAGCTGTGCCCGCTGCCCCGCAACTGTCTCCGTTCATGGTCCCCACCGAGACATCGTGTGTTCATGGTTATGATCTGCTGAAAGTAAATAAAACTCAAAAGCACTCCCACTCTTGGCTGGCTTGGTTGGATCTGTATTAAAAGTGAAAAGATCCTCTGAAAAGACCCCTGGAAAGATCAAATTTAACCCTTCGTCTTAAACAAATGGAAAGTCAGAACTGTTTTGGTTTGAATCAAATTTTAAGTTAACTTTAGAAATAATTTTTCTCTAAAAAGCCAAAGCCAGGTAAGAACTAATCAGCAAAAGGCTGTGATTCAACTCTCTGGCATGGCTGATGGTTTCCCCCGTGGAGAGCCCTGAGCAGTTTTGGGGATGGGAGAGCCCCAAATAGTTCTGTTCTCTCTGCCTGAGGGGTTCTAAACTATTCCTTCCTATAATGTAATTTATTGCTTTAAGCACTAGCCTGTATTCTCAGGATGAATTAATGGTTTAATGTTTCTTAAGTGGAATATAAATAATTGATTCTTGCTGCCATACATGTATATTTCCAACTTAGTGATTTAAGCCTTTTCAGTTGTTCCTTGCAGGAATACTAGAATGAAAGAAGAATATCTGCATGTGTTCGTTGCATATTGTCAAGGAATAATTAATTGTAAATAAAAGCCATGTGGCTAAGTTTTGCTTGCAAATATAAATTTAACTCATTAAGACTCCCAGCAGACCTTAGAGTTACAGCTTTGATCTGAGGGAGAAAAAGACCTTCATTTGTTAAAAGTGCTGGAAGAGAATAGATAGTCATTTAAAAATGGGGGTAAAAAAGGGATAAAGAATATTAAAAAGGAGCTTTTGGGAGGTGTTTCTTGCATGCAGAGAATTTCAGGCTTAAGTTTTTGTTCCATGAAGTTTCACAACTGCATATATTGTTTGAAGTGTGTTTTCAGAAGTGATGCTTTGTTCATAATCAGAAAAACCCCATAAATTCTCATAAAATAACAGAAAGCAACAAAATCTCTGAAAATCTGCCAGATAATGCCAGTTGTGCCAGATAATCATTCCTGTTATGAATTCCAAGGTGATCAATGATTTTGATTGTTCCCTTAGAACTATTCTTCTAGCATCGAACATTTTCCTCTACAAGATTATAGGAAGATTGAGTGTGCCCTGGAAAGATTTCTTTCCAGTCTTTACTGTCTTAGATAAAAATATCAGTAATATACATCCAGAAATACTATTATTTTTCCAAAACAAAACATGGAGTCTTAACTCTTCAGAAGACATTTTGAAAGAAAATTTCATGTATAAAAATTATGTTACTTTTTTATCTACTGTCATTTGCAGTAAAGATTATTGTAGTTGCTGATGGATTTTTCCATATTTAATTCAATGCATGGCTTTGACAAAGAAGTAGCAGCGATTTGTTTCAAAACCATTCCGTGTAAAAAGAGGTTTGTTTTTTTTTTTCTATTGTGAATTATTTCCTTCTGAACCAAAACCATCTACAATAATGTCTCCTGGTCTCTGGATCAGTCTGGAACTGATGTGCTGGTGAGTGTCTTATTTCCTTGTGAAACTACAAATTCACCCAACTTATGGAAGTTTTATTTGACTCTGGATCTAGATTTCAACATTAAGATGTGAGGCATTTTTAAAAGTGAAAGATTGCAACTTTGAGCACTTCTAAGTGTCTCTCAAAAGCCATGTTTATCAAATGTTTTCAGAATACCTCCCTCCTGTCACCCTTGTGACAAGAAATAACAAAACTCACACAAGGTGTTCCAGCATCTGAACAGGAACAGGAAAACAGAGTTTTATTTTTCAGACTTCAACATTATAGAATTCTAAAAGTGACAGTGGATTGGAGGATGATATTGCCACCTCTCCAACCACACTGGTTAAACTAGCAGTCCATCAAAATTCTCTTTCTACAGAGAAGAATGTAAAACAATCATTATTTACATGAGAGTGTGTGAGAAACTCCATTACAAGAATGTAAACATCAGAAGGCTTAGAAAAACTTAAAAGAACAGGACAACACTCTCCCTGCTGTAGTATCCTAAAAGTTGCCAACTGGGCTATTAGGGTAGAGTTGTTCAGTTCTTGACACTGTTTTGATTCTCTCCCCTACTTCCCCCTGCCCCACCTTGCTTCTTTTTATCACACCCCAGAAACATTATAAGGAATTTGAAAGAGATTCCATGGTGTAATTACTTTTTGGAAGTTTTGGACTGAGCAAGTGAATGGGTTTCTTTCATTTCAAATTCTGCAATTCTATCCATATATTTACAAATATGTGTGTTACCGTTTAAGTACATGTATATAATATATACAACCATATATAGTAAAATTACTCAAACTTAGGATAATCAGAATATATTTTATAGTATTTTATGATATAAATAAAATATTAAGTATTTGTATTTGCATTATTAGAATCAGTTATTACTATCTTTATTAAACAAAATGTCAAATAGAGATTTGTCTTTGCAAATATATTATGATGTAAGTAACAGTTTGTAACTTGTGATAGGCAATAAGTGATAAATAGTGGTTGTGGCACTGAGTTTTCCCCCTTTGATCCCTATCAAAAATTAAATGTAATTTCTTCCTTTAACTGACTGCCCCCAAAGAGATAAAAGTGTGATTAAAGCAAACATGCTTAGTAGAAAGTTTTCTGTTATTTAAAATTAAATTGACAAAGTTCTTACTAGAACTTGGAGAACTTACATCTATTGCTATATGCAAAACACATGGAAGATTAAATATTTAAGCAGTCTACTTTCTTAAAGGTTTTAGCTGTAATATCAGCTTTCAGAAAGAAGTCTGTTAAGTAGGTTTAATCTTAGACGTGACAAAGTAAAATCCTGCTGTTTTCTTTTATCTGATAGTGTATTCAGTTGGCTGAGAGATGGCCCACCAAAAAGCATTGCCTTTCACAGCCTTGCCCCTGGCTTCTGTTCTTTGACTTTGTTCAGTCACATGTTCCCCAGGCCAGCAAAACACTCTCATCAAACTTCCAAGTTGTAAATTTGTATTTCTTTATATTTATATGCTTATATGTTTACTTTATATGTTTGTAAAAGGAAAAAAAAAACCCAGGGTCTTATAACAGCACTGTTGATTTAATGGTTGTGCAACTGAACTGTGTTGATGTCAATTGTCAATTGAAGTGTAGGTACAAGAAAGACATCACTTTAACCCCATTTTTGTCTCAATCCTATTTTAATCTCTCTGCTCCGGACTCATAATCCAGAATATGAGACAATTGCAGACAATCTAATGAAGCTTGTCATCATTTGTATATGTAAGTGTGTGTGTTCAGATATATGTGTGTATACATGCAGTTAATACACCACATTTCTGCATGTGAACTATGAAAAAATGAGTCTTTTCTTGTTTCAACATCCTTTGAGAATTATACTGTTAATATATTTTGAGGGACAGCTTTTGGGGGAAGAATAGGAGTACATGATATTTTTCAAGACATTGTACTTGCAGTTGTCTTTTGTGGACCATGTTCTGTTAAACAGCAAATCCAATGCAGAAAAGCATTTTACAGGGCATGCATATTTTTTTCATAATGGATGGGAGGCATTAATCACACACCTGCTGATGCTAAAAATCTGCAGAAGGATAGAAAATAATTTTGGATCAAGAACCAACTTGGTCAGGATATGTTCTTTTTAGTAGAAATATTCCTGTAATTTAAAACCTTCATTTATGTAACATGATGATCATGTTAGCAAAGAGATTTATCTACCACAGAACCATGAAAGACACCTGAGGAGTGTGAAAAGTGTATGGGAGCTTGAGGACCACCTCTACAGAGTATATTTGATTACTGCTAGAATCTAGCTACCCAGGATGTCCAAATATTTCCTTTCTTCTTTGTGCTCCTTGTGATGGCTATATCTGAACTCTTTTGTTTGGCAAATAGAGGAACATTCCCAGGAATTCCCAACAAGACAGAATTTTAAAACTAATTTGGAAGTCCCCCTTGCAAATTTCAAATATGCCAAAAGCTGGAAGAAGTAAGCATCAAGCTCCACAATGAATAGGAAAACCTCCAGCATAGAAATTAGTTCCTGCTGACAATGAAGATAGGAAAAGATGAATTATAGCTTGACAAGGAATGGCACAAATGAGATCAGGGTATGGTGATGTCTGTTTTTTGCCTGACTAATGAGTTTTCTTCTCAGCTGACTTTTTCTCCACCAGTTTGAGAAACAAAAGGAAGGTTTTGATGTATGATCTGATTTCTCCATATTCTTAAGGACTCAGGAAAACTACATGGCAAATCAGCAAAACAGAAGGGAACTAGAAACCATTAATGATGCTACCAGTGCACTTAAATTAGGAGTATGTTTCAGGGTTTCTGCATTTTGGGTATTTTCTTTTTGAGATATGTTGTTGACCAGCATTTGCCTACCATATAACACGTCCCTTAAACATAATAATTCATTCTGCTGCATATGATAAATGGCTCATCTGATCACTCTTGTTGTTTTTTACTGAAGTACAGAAGTAGGATGCTGCCCTAGGTTAGTAGACAGCAACCCACCCCATTGATTTAGTCAGTGGCTGCTGCTTAACAAATGCTTCAAGTTTGAGGCGTTAGCATGTGGTCTGCTTTTCTCTAGGTGTTCACATAATGTAAATGAAATTCATCATAATAATTATCCTTCTTTTGTTTTCTTAATGGTTGTGGTGGCTTGACCTTGGCTGGCTGCCAGTTGCCCACCAAATCACTCTCTCACTCCCCCCTCCATCAACAGGATTGGGGAGAAAATAAAAAAATGGACAGAGAAAGACAGTGAGATCACTTAAGAAGTACCATCATGGGCAAAACAGACTCAGCCTGAGGAAGATTAATTTCATTTCTTGCCAATTAAACAGAGCAGGATAATGAGAAAGAAGAAAAAAATCTGTAATCACTCCCTTCTTTCCAGGCTCACTTTTACTCCCAGTTCTTCTGTTTCCTACTTCCAAGCAATGCAAGGGAATGGAAAAAGGAAGCTGCAGTCCCTGCCACTCCTTTCCTCTCACACTCTTCCCCTGTTCCAGTTATATACAAATGTCTCCAAAATAGGTTTCTGCACTCCTCCAAGGTGCTCCAGCCTGGGTACTTCCCATGGGTGTAGTCCTTCAGGAACAGACTGCTGCTGTGTGGGCAGTCACAGGGCCACAAGCCCTGTCAGCAGCCCTGCTCCAGCGTGGTTTCTCCATGGGTTCACATCTTCCTTTGGGGCACACTGCCTGCTCCAGCACTGGGAGCACTGGATCCTTCCTGAGCTGCAGGAGGATCTCTGCTCTGTGTGCACCTTCAGGGGCTGCAGGAGCACAGCCTTGGCTCACCACAGTCTGCACCACGGGCCTGGAGCAATCTCTGCTCCAGCGCCTGGAGCACCTCCTGCCCCTCCTTCTGTACTGACCTTGGTGCCTGCAGTGTTTTCTCTCACATATTCTCACTCCTCTCTCCCAATTGCTCTTGTGCAGCATTTTTTACCCTTTCCCAAATATTCTAATATTTGCATATATTCTAATTTCCTAATATATGTCACGGAGACACTACCAACATTACTGATAGACTCAGTTCTGGCCAGCAGTGGGTCCAACTTAGACCCAGCTGGAGCAGGCTCTGTCTGGCTGCGTATGGGCAGATGCTATTATTCTTTCAGAGACTACTGCAGCCTCCCTGCTACCAAAACCTTATCAGGTAAGCCCAAGAAATGACACATATAATATGTTAGAAAAAAAAAAAAACAAAACAAGCCACCCCTAAAAAGCAAACAAAACAACTGAAAAAAGGAAAAAAGAAAAAAGAGAAAAGAAAAAAGAAAAAAGAGAAAAGAAGAAAGAGAAAAGAAAAAAGAAAAAAGACTCCACCAAACGAGAGGATACTAACAGAACTGATTAGAAGGCCTCACTCTTCTGGAAATAACCATCATTTTTTTGTCTCCTGAATTCCAGTAGTTGTAGACATGGCTTTGTTGATGGCTAAAATAATATGTGGTTTGATATTTGTAGTCGTTTGTACCAGGAAACTGCAGCAGTCATCTGCAAACTCTTCACATAGGTCACAGGCACTGCAGGAGCAAAAGCTTTGTTAATTGGTAGTGATGGAAATATCTCCAACTATTTCTTCTTCAGAACTCCTTTCACTTGTCCTTTTTCCCCAGAAAACAACTAACTTTGGCTAAAATTGTGTGAAAATGTAGCAAGATGTTACAGGTTACAGTGGTTGTTACTGAACTCCTGCTGCAAAGGCTTCTACTGATCACTCATTCTAATGCTGCCTTTGGAAAAGGGATGTTTTTATTGCTCACCAAAAGGAATGCTGTAATTAAAGGTCTAAGTGCTGTACTTCAGCCCTTGCTTTCCACTGGCAAGAAGAGATAAGGCAGAGCAATGAAGAAGGCTAACATGGTTAATCTTATCTTCACTTTGGGCAATGTAGTAATTTATGATGTAGTGAATAACAACTGGTCTTGCTTCCTCTACTTATACACAATATTTAGCAGCAAACAGCTGCATGGTGCCCAGATGTTGGCAAACAGCAATGCCCCCATCATTCTCCCTTCAGCCCCCCCAGGTCTCCAGGTTCCTCTTTCTTTCTGCACATCAGTCTCCCTGGTACCAGCACAATTACAGTTCCCTTTTCCATCACCATGTGCAAAGGTCAAAGCTTAAAACCAACAGTTAAGGACTGCTCAATTGGTGTGGAAGCTGCTTCTAGATACCAAAAGATGAAAGTTTGCTTTTCTTAGTAGATTTTTTATCTCAATGTCAGTGGGATTTGGGCAAGTGCTCAAGTTCTTTTCTGAGCTAAGGCTTGAATTTATAATTAAATTTGAAAACATTTGTATTTGCAAGTTGTTAGTACAGCTTGGAGGACTCCTTGATATTTAAATGCAAACTTCCAGAAAAAAAACCCATAAAACTCCATGCATTTAACATAATTAATCTTATAGAGCCTTTATATTTATAAATAGAAAAAAGGCATTGCCTAATCACACTTCTGCATGAGCAGAATGAATTTGCCTGCTGTAATGCATGCAGGTAGATTGAATGATGTTAATGAAAATAGTCATCAAAAAGGGAGGTCTCTTTTAAACTGCTAAATATAATTTTACTAACTGTTTCTAGCAGCTCAATTGATGTTTGTCAGCACTTTAATTTGTGTTTGAAAACATGAATTTTAAATAGTTTCACGGTGTGACCCTGTGGTTTTCAGAAATCAGTGGGAATGAATGAGGAATCACCTCTTTCTCCAGGCCAGACAGCAGCAGCTGCAGTCAGCAGGACCACTGTAGCTGGATCCCTCTAATTATTTTTTTAAAGGTGACTGGCAGGGCAGCATTGGAGATGGCTTCAGACTCTGGAACAAGCTCTTCCCCAGCTAGTTGCAAGGCATGCTGAATTTGGTGACCTTCTTGGGCATGCTGCAAAGGGCATCTCTGACAGAACAGACCTCTCAGGATTTGGCTGGTTAGATTCCTGGTGAATTGATCACTTAATTCTTCTGAGATTCCATGTAAGTGTTAATTATGTTAGAACACCTCAGATCTGAGATAGGCATCTTCTCCCTTTTTTGGTATTTTTGTTGCGTTTTTTTTCTTTGTTTTGTTATTTTAAAGTGGATGGGGATTAGTTTGAGTGTTTTGCTGAATCTCAGTGAAGATAAATATTGTATTATCTATTATGTATTACTTTAATGTTATTTTGGTACTATATAGAAGAAATTACAGGACTAATTCATTTTTCTTTTTGACTTGTCCCAGAAAAAGTGGTTGTTTTACAAACTTCAAACTTTCTACAAAAGAACAAGAAAAATTTTGCTATTTACTAAACAGTTGAGGAAGTAGGAGAACTTATAATCTGAAGCTAAGATATTCAAGACACTATTTGAAATTCACATGAAAGAAAACTCAGTATAACATTAAAGTGAGAAAAAATAAGAATGAGAAATCAATATTTTAGGCTAGTTAAAAAAGCAGAGAACTTGCTCCTCACATGTATAGACAATAACAATTAATACTAACACTTGGGTAATATTTTTTGTGGTTTTAATTGATGTCCTCCAGTTTTTCACTGCATAGTTTTATCTGTTCTCAATGGTTGTCCTTGGCCCAGATCTCACACGCCTTCAAATTGAAATAGAACATTCAGCACATTCATAGTCTATGATTTGTTGGGTTTTTTCTCTTTTTTTTTAAGCTCATTACAAGCTCAGTTTGCAGGGGTAAACCTGAAATGCCACAAATTCTTTAAGAGCTGATTCCCCTCCACTCATGTGACCACGTCCTGAGTGACTTTTACAGACCACCCCTCTGTAGGTGTGAGCACCAGCCCTGGCCCACACCAGGCACCCCTGAAGCCATGCTAACACTAAGCTGGCAAATCCCAGTTTGTAATATGTTCTATAAGATCATGTTCCCACAGAAAACTCAGGGGAGAAACAGCTCCTTATTTTCTTGTTCATGCTTCTGTTTTCCAAGCATGTAGGCAAGCCAACAGAGGTGAAGAAATAATTCCGTGAGAGTGTGAAACCTCAGGAGCTGTGAAGTGCAAAGATACTACTACTGCCTTAAGAAATCCCTAAATCACAGATATGTAGGGCTGAAAGATTACAGGGGGAAGTATTGTTATATTCTTCCTCTCTTTTTATTCTCTGATCATTCATTATCAGCCACTGTCAGAGACAGGATGCACTGAGGTGAACCTTTGATCTGAGCAAGTAAGGCCATTTTTGTTCAATCTCTAAGTAAATGCTGGGTATTGCTCTAATAGCAGCTCTAATAACACTGCTGCAGCTGAGCAGATTTTGGAATGGTAACCTTGCTTTACCTTTTCCTATACTGTAGTAAACTTAATCTTTTATTATAATTTGTATATGTTGCTTGAATACGTAATTGGACTCATCACATCACCGGGTATATCTGTTTCCTCTGCTGTATGTGGTTGTGACTGTTCTAGGCAAGAGTGGTATTTTTAGTGCATCAACCTGTACTGTAGTGTACCAAGGTCATATTTATTACAAATACTGCATAATGCTCCTAAAATAATCTGTGTACATTTGCACATTCAGAGGCTTTTTGTGCAATGATTGCTTTGCATAAGCTTGTAAAGAATCAAAATGCAACAAATCTTTTACTTGTGAAATTGCCTTTCCCCTTGCTAGTCATCCTTTTGACACATAAATGATCATTTTAGACTTTTTAATAATAGTGCTGCACCATTTACTTCAACCTAAACCATTTCACCAAATAATAGTCAACTTTTAACAGTCTTCATAGGTGATTTATGAAATAATAGTTCAAATGTTCTTTGCATTTTGCAGTTTATCCTTTTATTCAAAGTATTTAATCTTGATTCATTAGGAGTATTTTTATTTCACTTACTTTTTGTGCTTTAGTCCATTCATCTGCCCACCTAATACTTAATAGGCACTTGTTTGTCATCAAGGAGGTAACTACAAACTCCAGGATTTCTAAATACATAGCAGACCTCAAAAACACGTCCGTGGCCACAGCTGACTCCTGGGATCCAGTGCCTAGAAGCCATGAAGTCTTAGCAACACATTGTCAGTTCATAGGATTTGTAACTTTGCAAGGGATTCATGAAGACCTCTAGTGGCATCAAATGCCAAAAAGGCCTAAGATCTGAACTGACTCATTTGTGCAAAGATCTGAACCAAATTTTGTTCTCACACTGTCCTACATTATAAACTATAAGACAATCACCTTTCTTTTAGCTGTCATTGCTTTCAGATTCAAAGTCAATGAAGAAAGTGAACATTGTGGCTTAAGGCATAGCTCTGGTTTTAATAGACAATATCAGGGGTTTTTTTTAACAATTCAGAATTAAATATATCTATATCTATATATATTTAAGAAAGAAATTATAAAAGGGTTTAGAATTGGGTCAATCAATGATTCATTGCACTCTCCCACTGGTGATAAGGCAATTTTTTGACTTCCTCTTGTGCTTGGATTTCTTCTCTTAGTCTTGCCATTTGTAAAGGTGTAACCTGCTTTGAGAAGGAAAGAGAATACATGGCCAGGACTTACAGCTTGTTTCACAGTGTGCTGAGTCACAATGCTGTCTTTTATAACAGTGTTGCCTTTGAGATGTTCGTTTTTTCATCTGCAGCAGTTTTCATGAATAAATTACTTTTAAAAACCCCAGTGAATTTGTGAAAAGGTCTTTTTGTGCCCTGTAATTATCTCATAGAATTTAATCTGGGAAGGTACTGCCTAAAATGCTTAAAGCAATGAAGTAGACCATGTTTAACTCATGCTCATTTTTAAAACAATCTGTTTTCTGATACTTACAATAACGATGAGGTGTATTTTTAATATATTGTGTATTGTCCATGCTTGAATATTCTTTCTCTGACAGGACCATTATTCTACCTCAAACTAGCAGAATGAGGCTTTTTCACTTGTTAGAAATTAAATTGCTATTTTCTAGCTCCTATAACAAAGAAAACGGCCCTGGAATTTTACTTTTTAAACAACAGAGCTCCATATGAATTGAAAATTAAAAATAAACAAACCACCCTAGTGAATATCTGTCATGTGAATTTTAATTTGGCTCTTTAAAGCCTTGATACATAATTTTCATACTATGAAAACTACCTCCTTAAAAGATACTTATTTGTATTACAATAAGTGCTAAGCAAATTGAAGGTTGCACTAGTAGTTCTATTATAACAAGGTAGTTTCAGAAAGTTGCAAATTAAGTTTCCTGTATCTTTGAGTGTGAGAATGCAAATTTTTAAAATGTAGGTATAATTACTGAAATCATCTTCAGATGCTGTTAGGTTCTGTCACCTCCACTATGTGACATCATACATCAGTGCTTTTTGAAAGACAATTACTTAATTGATTGTGGTGATACTTAATTTCTATTTCCCTCCAGATAAAGATCATTATGAACTCCCTTCTCTGAGCTCCTTTGTTCCATGAGACTTTTGCATTGAACAAGGATTGACAGAAAGCTGTAACTGCATTATAGCTGCTATCATCTACATCTTCTTCCCCATGCCATTTAACTGGCAGTATCAAAAAGCAGGTCTTCATACAGCCTGGCTCACCTGGATTTAGTCCACCCAATCTAATTTTTTTTTTTAGCTACTGTTAAATTATACAAGCTGAAGGCAGGATAGCATAAACAGAAACAGTTTTCCCATGTTATTGACATTATTTGTGCAACTTAAAGACAGAAGATGAGAATTCTTCAACATCATCAAAGTTTGGTATTGTAGAGCGGATTTCAATGTCTCGCTACCATCCACAATGATGAGGTCATTGATTACCTTAAAAGATGTGAACATTGGAAATTAACACCCATGGAGCCATAAACAAGGAAGTTTTATACAATGAGTAAAAGACCATCACTTTAGAAACCCAGCCTTCACTTCCACATGGACAATTCTGCCCATTGAGACACTACTGTGCAGTTATTATCACTAATCTATGCTTATGCAAGCAATGCATGGACCACAAAACAAGGATGAAGAAGCAGACAAAATATTCTGTAAGCAGCTGGGAAAAGTCTCACAATTGCTAGCCTTTTTGTGATGGGGACTTAGAGATGTCTGCTGGAAATACAATACTGCTGAGAGGGGACAGTCTAGGAGGTTCCTGGAGTGTGTAGAAGAAGGGTCAGAAGGAGTATCCAGGGAACTGTAGGCCTGTTCCCTTGACCTTGTGGCTGGGGAAGGTCATGGAGCAGGATCATCTTGAGTGCCATCATCTAGCATGTGCAGGGCACCAGGGAAGCTGGCTCAGCCAGCATGGGCTTGTGAAAGGCAGATCCTGCTTGACAGACCTGATGTCCTTATATGACAACTGACTTGTAGATGAGGGGAAGGCCATGAATGTGTCTACCTGAACTTCAGTAAAGCCTTTACCACCATTCCCCACAGTATTCTCCTGGAAAAACTAGCTTCTCATGACAGGGGTGGGGGTTTTGTGCACTGGCTAAAATCTGTCTGGATGCATGGGCGCAGAGAGTGGTGGTGAAAGATGCATCCCCTTGGTGACTGGTCCTTAGTGGCTTTCCCCAGGGCTCAGAACTGGGGCTATTTGTGATTTATGTCATTATCAGTGATCCAGATGAGTGGATCAGTCAGTTTGCAGAAGACACCAAGCTGGGTGGGAGAGTTGATCTGCTGGAGGGTAGGAGGGCTCTGCAGAGGGACCTGGACAGTCTGGATAAAAGTGGCAAGATCAAGGACATGAGGTTCAACAAAACCCTGTGCCAGGTCCTACAATTTGGCCACTATAACCCCATGCAGTGCTACAGGATAGGGCAGAGCAACTGGAAATTGGCCCTGTGGAGAAGGACCTGGGGATGCTGGTTGACAGCAGCTGAATATGATGACCCAGTGTGTGCCCAGGTGACCAAGAAGGCCAGTGGCATCCTGGTCTGTATCAGCAATAGTGTGGCCAGCAGGACCAGGACAGTGACTGTCCCCCTGTCCTTGCCACTGGTGAGGCCACACTTCAAGTACTGCATTCAGCTCTGGAATGAACAGAATTCCTGCTCAGTTCAGGAAGAACATTGAGGTGTTGGAGTGTGTCCAGAGAAGGGCAACAAGGGTCTGAAGCACAAGTCCATCGAGGAGCAGTCAAGAGTACTGGGGTTGTTTAGCCTGGAGAAAAGGAGGCTCAGAAAACCATACTGCTCTCCACAGCTGCCTCAAAGGAGGTTGTAGTGAGGTTGAGGGGTTGGTCTATTCTCCCACGTAACAAGACAAGACTCTTGTGAACAAATATTAGCAATTATGTTTGAACTTTAATAAACTTATAACCTATTTCACAGAACTGTTACATGTATTCAGTGGCTTTCAGTTATTAAGTGCAGTGCACGATGACTTAATATCATCTGTCAAACTCAGTATAGTTGTTTATTCTATTATTGTCTATTCCTGAGTGTGTCACATAGTGTGAGGTGTTGTACAAGCACAGAATAAATAAGAGTTATCGCTCTGAAGTTCCTTTCACTTCCATGTAACACAGCCACACAGGAGAAAGAAACTGCAAGGAAACAATGAGATAACACTGAAAGGCAATGATCTTGGCATACCAGCAACTTCATCTAAACAAAGTTATTTTCCTATGCACTGTGACCCAATTTAGACAAAAGACTAAGGGCTGCATACATTTCCCTGGAAAATACAGGGAATTGCAATGGTGGTGTAAGTGGTAACATAAACCCAAAAAGTCTGTTTTAGAAATGCAGGTGAGCAGAGTGTTTTTTCTTTGGATGCAAAGTTTATTGATCTGTGAAGTTAAGCATAAAATTTCAGTAAATATTTTGGGAAGAGAAGAAAAACAGAGGCAGAAAAAATATTGAAAAGGTTCATTTGGACTTTTTAGGTTAAATTCAGAAGAAGATTTAAGAGGCATTCAAGCAACAGAAACCTTTGTGTTCAGTAGTTATGATACATACAATCCTTATGCAGACAGAGTTTTTCCTCAATTCACCTTGTAAGTCAATGATGAATGAATCATTCTCTTTTATTCTTTTTTCCTTTGTCTAAAACAGTATTTAACCCTTGTATGAAAATGCAAGGGTTAAACTGAAAGACATCTGAGAATATTACATAGACTAATGGCAAAGGCTGTTCCAGCAATGCAGTACAGAATGATGAAACTGGTGGTCTGCATAGGGTAGGTACTTATATGCTGGAGAAGATTCAGAGCCAATGAACTGCTGAGCCTGGATTTGTAAATACTGTTTAAATCAACTTGTCAGCCTAGCACTTGCTTTATTAAAATCTACTTGGAAGCACATTCAAGTCAAAATTATTTTCTCCCATTTAAATATGTGGATTATGTTTTGTTTTCTTTAAATTGCTTTACATCAACACTAAACTGAAAGTAGTTGCCTGCTGTTTCACTGAAAACAACAACCATCACTTCTTAAAAGTCAACGTCATTATAATGCTTCTCATCCATATGGTACATAAACAAGGTATTGATAATCCATGAGGGCATGGGAAGGAGGATTTAACTTCTGTCTGAGCAGGGAGGTAGAGCAGTGGTGGGAAAACAAGAGCTAAAGCTCCGCAAGAAAAGATGGCCTTACTGCCAAAGTTCCCACAGGACACGAGCAAGACAAAAGGAAAGGGAGAGGGAAGACCATGGCAATTGTGAGAGGCTGGGTGAGCTGGGAGTTTAATGGGTGAAGAGAAAGGCTGGGCTGGTGATTCAGAGTGAGAGTGGTCCATACTTACCTTCAGTCAATATGTGTGGAACATGGGACAGTTCCCAGCTTCCAGTTAAGGGTAGGAAGAAGATGTCTGTGTTCCCTTTCCTGTGTTCATAGGCTGCCCTTGCACGTTATTGAGTTCAGCTGTACTGAAAAACACCAGTAAGTGGAGACTAACAGAAGCTACCCCGAGATATTCTGGCCCTGGCTATTCTTCTGTGAGGTTGTGAGAAGCTCTGGTTAGAGGCATGAGAGATGCCTGAATTTTCAAAGTTCTGCAAAGTAAACATACAGGGCTGGTTACAGCATTTGTAAATTAAAGATTGCTTTAATCTTCAGTGACAGATTTATGAAATATTGCTTTAAATTCTGCTTCATGCTTCACAGCCAACTGAGTTTATTTCAGAAACAAAGGAAATTTAAAAGAACCCATAGATTACTTTGGCTACTGAAGAGTATAAATTATCCCTAACTAAATTTTGTCAGTAGGGTATGTTGAGATATTTAGATAAAACACGAGTTTGACATTTATTGCAGAATGATCCCTTTCCAAACACTTCAAGTCACAAAAGGAGAATGTGGGGTGAATTATTATGGGGCTGGTGATCTTTTTGCTGACATATATGATAATCACTAAGGAGGGAAAGCTTAGACTTTTTAATTAGTTGTTTTGTTTGTTTTGGTTTTCTTTTAGTATGGTGCAGTGCTGTGCAATCAGACAGCATTGCATTAAAATTCCAATGTTAAAAATACTGTAAACATGTAAAAATGTATCTTGATGTGGCAGATGCTGTTGCTAAATATATATTTACTAGGATGCAGAAGAAGTCTTCCTGAGGTAAAAGCAAGAAATTTAAGAAATCTCTTGCTTAAGTTAAATGTTTAGCAATGACTCCTGCCCCAGATTCAACAACAAATCAACACTATTTGAACACATAGTCTCAGCAAAAGGCTATTTCCAGTCCCAGCCTTTTGTGAAGATTATTTGTCAGGGTAGAATTGTGATTTTCACAGTTAATTTTGCTGTTAATTTTGCCTCAATATCCCCAAGACTAAATACAAAACTTACTGTGGGAAATGAAATATTTTTCAGCTAAAACACAACTGTGGCAGGTATCAGTAGCATGCACCACTATGTATGAGCCAAGAAATCTGTGAGTGACCCTACCCTGGAAGCACACACTGTTTTGCTGCTAGCTGGTGGGTCTAGGCTCACTGCAAACCACCCTCATGTTCCACATCCAGGTTCCTGGGGTACATATGAAGCAAATTCTCCACCCTTGATGGAGCCACGGCTCTGCTTCCCAATTTATCCCACTCACCCCAGAGCACCTGGAACAGGTGCATGCCATCAGCATCCTATAGGAGCCATCTGTATCTGTCCATACCTTTTGGCTGGAGACAATAGCTAACCTAGATTTGCTGCTGTCTGGGGCTGTAGGAAAAAGCTTAATGCAGTTAGCAAACTGTTAACAAGCTGTTAGCAAACAATTCTCTTATTTTATTAAATATAATTACATACCATGTTCCTTCTCCGGATCCTTGTTTCTTTAGGCTCAAAACAGAAAAAGAAAAACAAACCTCCTTAAAAAGTATTTAAATATATTTACTCAAGGTTGTGTCTAATGTGTGCCTTTGCAAATTGCCAGATGTGAGGGGAGAGGTAGTTACTGTCTACAAACTCTATCTTATTTCTGTTTATGCAAGTGAACAGGCAAATACAGATGGTATTGGAGTGAGAAAGGCAAAAAATAATTTCCAAAGCACATCTGGTTCTCCAAGATGTGCAAATCCATACTATTTCTTACCACAGTTACAGAAGATTCAACTACGCAGTCCACAAAACTCAAATTTTCATGGCTCTTCTGTTTTCAAAGCACTGGCTAAGTAAACTACTTCTTCTCCAGTTAAAACAGCATTTCCCCAGTTTCTGTCAATATTGCCATTGTAAAAATGGAAGAATACTGTGGTTTGCTCCTCTGTGCCTTTACTTGCCAGTTTTCCAGCTCTCATACTTTTCCCATGAGACACTGTACTATGAATGAAAATTTGTAATTGTCTATATTTAATATAAGGCATCATTTAACTGCATGTTTCTAACAAAAGGTGACAATGATTACCCAAAACAGCACTTCAGGACAACTTAGCAGGGGCTTTGGTTAAATCAAACACTGTTTTCAGCAGGAAATTCAGTCCTTCTTCAGTGCCAGCCATTTCCCTGTTCTTTCTTTATTCGGGAGTGTCTCTCTTTAATGTAATTTCTTTTCTGTGAGAGGAATCACAGACAGTGTTTCTGCCCTTGATTTTCCAGCTTTGGCATGCACATACAAGAGCCACTTTAACCTCATTAATATTCATATTCATAATTTTTACCTGACAGAATTGAAGAAAACAGACTAAAGAGTTATTGATTACCTTTGAGACTTCATTTTATAAAAATGTATATTTTCCAGTGCTGCTTGAATATGTATAGAAACTCAAATAGTCTACTTTGAAAAAAAAAAAAAAAAAAGCAATCTAAAGTCCTACCACAGTTACAGGATGTCGTAGTTTAACCCCAGCCAGCAGCCAAGTTCCAGGCAGCCACTGGCTCACTTCCCCATCAGTGAGACTGGGGAGAGATTTGGAAGAGTAAAAGGTAGAGAATTATATTGACATAAAGACAGTTTAATAGGGACAGCAAGAGCTGCACACACAAGCAAAACAAACCAAGGAATTCAGTCCCTATTTCCCATGGGCAGGCAGGCGTTCAGCCATCCTCAGGGCCTCATCACGTGTAACAGTTACTTGGGAAGACAAACACCATCACTCCAAACCCACCCCCATTCCTCCTTCTCCTCTCCCACTTTACATCCTGAGCATGACACCGTATGGTCTGGAATACCCCTTTGGTCACTTTGGGTCACCTGTCCAGGCTGTGTCTCCTCCCAGCCTCCCATGCACTCCCAGCTCCACTGCCTTTGTGCCAGTACCAAAAGCAGAAAAGGCCTTGGCTCTGTGTAAGCTCTGCTCAGCAACAACAAAAACATCTCTGTATTATCAACCCCGTGTTCAGCACAAATCCAAAACACAGCTCCATGACAGCCAGCATGAAGAAAATTAACTCTACCCCAGCTGAAACCACCATATTCTAATAATGTAACACACAAATTAAAAACCCTCCTGTGGCAGTACTAATATTGCATCACTTCTTCAGGCAGAAGACTTCCTGACACTGTTCCTTAATTTAAATCAGGACAGTATCTTGTAATTCAATAAGACAGAACTATTTCTGCAACAGAAGTTCCATTTTAGGAGGAAAAAAAAAAAAAAACCACCTACTGTGGTTTTTGTGGTTTTTATGGTTTACTGTCTTCAGCTCCCATCTTTATTAGCACACTGCCTTTTAAACCCTCAAAATACAAAATACTCCTGCATACTGTGAATAACCACTTAATTTTAAAAGCTCATCATGAAGTGTAAATAAATCCATACCCACCACATATGATACTTTACTGTCTATTTGAGTAAAGCAGAGATCTAACCTGCACAATCAAACAGCTGTTGAGCTGCCTAACACAGTGGCATCATGTCCTTGACAAGGGCTTTGGTCATCTTGATAATTGCATTAAGGCTTAGTGCATGTGTCAAGGCAAAACTGTCGCAGTACACAGTTGGTTTTGCACTG
The DNA here is from genome assembly GCA_013397555.1 of Urocynchramus pylzowi. NCBI lineage: Eukaryota > Metazoa > Chordata > Aves > Passeriformes > Fringillidae > Urocynchramus > Urocynchramus pylzowi. Next base: position 701,748 of record VZRH01002009.1, read on the forward strand.
AAATATTTCTTTAACTAACAGTAAAGTTAAATAAGCCTCAAAACCAATCATGCTCTGTGTTCTTGGAATGGTATGTAGCATATTTTTGCCAAATGAGTTGTGTAAATGCTAATTTAATTAAAGTTTGCAACAACTTGTCTTCAAAGAGTGTCTTGAGATTCCATCATTGCAGTAGGTGAGCTCAGGAGGCCCTTGGCACCTTCCCTTGGAGAGTGTGTGTGCAATGGATCCATGTTTCCCCAGGGGCAGTGCCACAGGTCTGTGCACTGCTTTCCTGGCTGCTCTCAGCTGTAGCTCTGGGACAAAAAGGTCTTAAGATATGTTCTGTATTATTCCTTTATAACCTTTTGCCCTTTAGATCTCATCTTGCTCCTTCAATAAGTAATTTTAATATCAGTCTCTGGATTTCAGACACAGAATTCTAAGTAACAAACTTTCAAAGAGTTTACTAAGTCAAAATCATTCTTGAATTATCTCTCATGTTTACTTTGCACTCATACTTTTACTTATTTCATAGGAATGAACAGAATTTTCTGGAAACCAAAAGCTGTTCTCATGTCAACTCTATTCACATATTAATTCTAAGTGATATGTTTCTATTGTAACTGAAACAGAATTTAGACAAAAGTACCAAATCTTTCTTATCCCACTTAAGTAAAATGTAAGAGGAATGCCATATCTTTTTCAGAGATGCATCAGAATAAAAGGATGATTCCTAAATCCTATTCTTTTAAAGATGTGGTAAAGAAAAGACTTTTAAACTATCTCCAGATAAAGACATAAATCTCTTGACCTTTAAAAACTAAGAAAAAATATCAGTGGCATAATATTTTAAACTGTGTCTCAAGTTACAATAAATGTGTAGCAGTAATAAAAAATAAATCAATAAAAGAAATCTACAGGATCTATAATTCCATTTAGGATTACAGCTCGTGAAATAACTTGAGCTGGACAACAAAGTACAAAAATTTGTGTGGAACATCACAAATGTTTTTTCAGCAGACAGGTTATGTATATTTAAAAATAATAAATGTGTAATACATGTTACTGAAATTTTACCCCCCCTCCCCTTCCACTATGCCCCCCCACCAAGTAAAAAAAAAAGACAAAAAGAAAGACTTGTTTTGCTTTGAACAAAACTAATTTTAAAAAGATACAGCTTCCCCAAAGAAATAAAATATTTTGTTGAAATCACAATTAAAGAAAAGGAATTTATAGAAAGGCCACTGCTCAAATATCCTAACCTATATTTTTTACTTTCCTAAAAGCAGACCAATGATGATTCATTCTTCCTTAAGCCCTTTTAGGATTAAGTTTATAGGAACTTCTGATGAAAACTGGATAAAAAAGGGAAAGAACATTAAGATTTAGCTGACTTCTTCAAGCATCAAAAATTGTAATTATGTACCTTGTGTTGTTTGATGCTCACCTATGGCTGCCAGGAGCTGCAAATTTATATTAGTGTGGTGGGTTTTTTTTGATAGTGAAGGGGAGTTGTGCATTTTTTTTCTGAAGACAAGCAAGTTGTATAACTCATGAGAAACTGCTGATGCAGACAGCTTAGCAAGTTTCAAGGAGTGATTGCATATTTATGTGGAATAGAAGAACCTTCACATTTGCATTAGGTAGGATATAAATAAATCTGAAGGTCTTGTCTTCCCCTAATTGTATAGCATTTTATCTTTATCAGTAGAATTTAAGTAATAAAACCCTCAATTCAGAAATAACCCTCAATTTAGAATGAATGAAAATCTTGATGTAAAGAACACATGGTATCTATCTATTTAATGGGAACAACCAAAACCATAGTAGTCTTATTCTCACCTATATACCTGTGCCCATGCCTACAATGTAGGAATTTATAATTCTCAAGTGACTGGATTAATGAACTAGTTGCCATGTCTGTAATCAAGCACCTGTATTTTTGTTAACCACTCAATTGCAGAACACAAAAGGATTCACTTCTTTCAGGTCCTGCTGCTGCATGAGTGGTCTTCTTGAGCCTCTTCAACATTTCAGTGGTAAAGCACATCCATGTAGACCAAGAAGAATTTTGAGGAGACACAGAGGCTGTATTCAGCACCTGAACAAGAGCCATCTTTGCCTTTGCCACAGATTTCTTTTGACACAAAACATGTCCTTCTTCACTACTATAAATACATTTATATGCCAGCAGTTTCAGATGAGGAACTACAGCAAACATCCGCCCATCAAAAATCGGTGTTATGTTTTGTGCTTTCTCCTAAACAACAGAAAAAGATCTCTGCCAGCTACTTTCTTAAAAACAAGCAGCAATGTTGAAAATATAGTGCTTAAAAATCAGCTATGATGAAGAATGTCCTCTTATAATTAGACAATTACATAGCCTATAATGTTGATGTATTTTCAATAAATGCTCCTTTTGCTGTTAACTATGGTTTGCAAGTTTAGAGACTGGAAGTAGTTACAAACTTCTCTGGCTAAGTTTGGTTATTTTTTGGAATATTTTAAAAATTATAATAATTTAAAAGTTAATAAGTACAGATTCTACTTGACTAACTTATTTTACAAGTATTTGTAGACTGAAAAATTATTCAATATGTCACAGAATCACAGGACAGTTTGGATTGCAAGTGACCTCTGGATCTTTTCTAGTCCAACCCCCATGTCCAGGCAGGACACATTTTAATTTGAAATATTTTGTTCTGAAAGCAATGAACTATGCAGAATTTTACTTAGAAACTCAGTTAATCTTTCTGGATTTAGTTTATTTTCAGGAACTTTTTGGAATTAGGAGAAGTTAAATGAAGGTATTTGTGGTATGATTTAAGTCATAAGCTTGCTCACCAACAATCTGATATTTGAATACTATGCATATTACGGATGAAATCTCTGATATATTGCTATTTCATTTTATTCCCTAAATGTCACTTTTGTCAGCTATACCTCTGGCAATTTGCCTCACATTTTAAAGAACTAATTGAAAATCAAAGATTATGTAGATCCTACAACAGCTCTATAATGATACATGAAATAGGATGTCAATTTCCTATGTATACTTGTTTTCTACAGAAAAACAGCATCCATTATTTCATATACAATGAGAAGTATGTTAAGAACTTCCAATTTAATTCACCCTCACTAGTGAAGACATGCAATAGTTGTTCTACCTTGAGATACTGTCTGCAACTGTGACCCAGTTCCTCCTCACAGTCTTACTGTTCCTCTGGCTTCTCTTTTATATTAGGGAGCTTTCTATGAGTTTTCAAATCTTGGGATCTGTTTAAATAAATAAATAAGCGAATAAATAAACACAAGTAAACTGTGGTTGCACAAATCATGCAGCCACTAGATGGTGGCTCCCAGCAGCAAAGGAGTGATGTGCAGATGAAGTCAGTATTTGCAGAGTGGTCCTAGACATGGTTTGTCCATGGCTTTAACAGTACATCTAAAGAGATTTTCACTTCTCTGTATTATCAAACCTGTTCAATGCAAACACAGCATCACTGAACATCAAAAGTATTGAGGTCTTTCTTTGTAGTCTCTTCTTCCTGATTATTTCCGTGTCTGTCTTATTGTAAAGTAAGGTAGACCTCACTTATGTAATTTCACTTATTTCACTTATGTTTCAAATTCTCCTCAAAACAGCAAAATAATCAGTAGCACAGATGTGAGGGAAAAAAATGAAGCTGCAGGAAAAAAATTAACCTTTTTCCTTTGAAGTTTTAAATAAAAGAAGAAAGCACAGGCTAAGAACCTATCCATGCAGACTCAAGGGATAAAGCTTTTGAGCTTTTGGCAGAGAGGAAGGGCTCATGTCCATGGTCTGCTAGGCTGATGCAAAAAGCCCAAATGAGGGCTCCCTTGTTTGTCTCTGCTTTAGCACCAAAAAAGTGAACAATACTGCTTAATAAGCAATTTTAAAGCCTTTTGGTGGCAAATATCATCCTGTGTTTTCTGATGGGGGTCAGGATGAATGCCTCTGAGAACAACCATCCGTATTTGTTACAGATGAAAACACTTTTTGTTGGTGATAAGTTCCAGAAGGCTTAATATTTGGAAACATCATAGCAGGATATTATGTCCAAGAAGGTGGCACCCATCTGACTCTGACAGCCATCACTTTGTATGCTTTTGGAGAAAATTATCAGACATATCCACTTCCAACAGATAATGTGATTCAAAACAGTATCTGCAGCTTTCAGTAATTCAAATGCAAATGTGAAGCTGCTGCATTTTGAAATAAAACTGCTTCAAAGATGGTTGGCTATGTCATTACACAGTTGGCTTAAAATAAATTAATAATAAAATATGTCACAGTTTCATACCATTATTTTTTATTACTTTCTTAAATGCATCCATAAAATTTTACAGTGCCTGTTGCACAATACCCACCATTTTCCTGATTCCTTAATGAGTGATTCTGAGTGACAGCACCTCCATCTTGTGGTAAACTGGAGAAACAGATCATCTTTAATGCTATCTGCCAGAAAGTACCTCTGAAACACTATGGTAATATAGATCCATCCAGACTGGATCATGGCTCCAGGTCCCTCAGGAAGTTAAGTGTGATTTCTCTTTACCTCCATGTGGCATGCCATGTGGGACAGCTCTCCTTGTCCAGGCAGAAACCCTGTTTCTTACAGGCAACAGAAGGGGAACTTGTCCTCCCTAAGGAATGAGGGAGGTACTGTCCCTCTGTGAAGGGAGAAGTAATGCCTTCAATGAATAGCTGTAATTAGGCATCAAGGAGTTTAAATTTTATGAATACCTGACACAGAGGAAACTTCCAATTATCATTATTCTGATGCAATTGTAAAGGGTTTGTTTCCTGAAGGTATAATATAAAAGCAGGTTTCCACTGCCATGGTTGACTATGAGTGTGAATGAGCATGTGTGTGTTGTGTCTGTATTTTAGGTTTAAAGTTAAATTTTGTAATTTGGACAAATCTAATCTGAAAAGAGAAATTGTTTTCAAGTTCAAGAACAGATACTTTACAACTGTCCAAAATGTAGCTTATCATGGGTCCTGTCTGCACTTTTGGAAGCCACTGAACACAGTTCAAATACCTGCATTGGGCTATCAGATGAAAGTCTACTCTTGTTGTTTTGTTTCCATTGGTTTTTTCTGGTTTTCTATCAGTAAGACACTGGGTGCTGTGAATGCAGAAAGTAAGACATTTAGCAAGCAAGTCAGCTGGATGCCAAAAATGAAATTCCTCCCACTTGGTACTGTGCTATCCCAGCAGTGTTTTACAGGACAGCTCCAGATCATTAGTGCCATCACACCCAGTGCCCTCACCCTCTCGTTGTGCCCAGTGTGCTACAGTGCTGTAACTGCCTTGGACTTACCCCAGCATATTAAATTCTTCCTTGTTTTGGGAAGTTCAGAACTAGTCACAGTACTTGGAATGGTCTCACAAGAGAAGAGTAAACAAAATTAATCACATCCATTGATCTGTTGCCCACAATCCTGCTTGGAGAGGAGTATGCTGGTACTCTTCGTCACCACAGGGACACACTGCTGACTCCATTCAGCTTTCTTCCCTAGGACCTCCAGATCTTTTTCTGCAGAGCTTTTTTTCAGCCTTTTGGTTTCCAGTCTGTGTGGTTGCATGGGATTACTGTGTAGTGGCTGCTTTTGCCACTGGTGAGCTTCATAGGATTTCTGTCAGATTCTGTTTTCAGTCTGTCAAAGTCACTTAAATGGTAATTCTAACCAGCACTCACAGAAGGAGTAGCACATCATTTGGACCAAAAACTATAACTGCATATAAATTTAAGAACATAAAAACTTCTGTGCTGTGATGTCCAATATTTTATCTCTGGCCATGGTTATCAGAGAAAACCACCATAAACCAAGAAAATTTAAAATTATCTGTGCTTTTCTATGAGACACTGTCATAAGGACAGTGTCTCATAGAAGAGCACAGATAATTTTAAATTTTCTGTGGTTTTAAAATTATTTAAATAATTTTAGGGACCTCTTAATTTGATATGTACATTTCAACCTTTTTTCTTCAATAGCAAGAAAAGAACTGACTTCATTTATATTTTTTGCTGACATACCTCATTAATTCATAATGGTGGATGATGATGGATTGTGCAAAGAAATTCTCTTATTGTTTAATTTAAGCTTGCTTCCTCAAAAAGTTTTTGTTATATTTTTTGTACTGAGAAATTGGAAAAAGTAATCCAAGTTTCAGCTCATGCACCATTCGTGCTTCTCCAGTCCCATCCTAGTTCCCCTTTGCTTTTAGAGCAGAATGTGTTGAAAAGTTTTCTCTTTTGTTCTTCAATGCTTTCCTTGCAGTTTCTAACATCAGACTGGCATTTTTTACTCTTGCTGTGCAATGAGCTGGCATTTTTGTATAACTCTATTCAGGAACTTTAACATTTGTTCCTGCTGTGACAATAGGTGATAAACCAACATTTTGGGTGTGTACTTTATTTTCCACTCTTTGTTTTTATTGGCACTGAGTTTCACCAGACATTCTGCTGCCCTGTCACCTGCAGGATACTTCTGCAGTTCTCTGCAGTTTGCTTTACTTTCACTTGCTCTGAGCAAGGGAAGGGTGTGCCACAGCGAAGCCTTTACAGGCAAAAATTGGTTTGGCTGAAAGTCATTTCACTTAAAATCACAGGCTGAAAAGATTTCTGTCCTGAAACATAGCTTCTTACTCACAGCTGCATACCATGGTCTCCCTGTACACAGCTCCTGTGTGAGTTTTGGCTTTGTAGGATGATGGAATGGAAACACAACATAACCTGCCTGTTTTTCCTGTTTTTCTGAAGGCTGAAACCTTCTTCCTTACCTGGATTCAACCTGTTTCCAGCACCTCCCGTTGGCTTTGGTCTCTTCCTTTGTCATTAAACACATGCAAGGTCTCTTAACATAGCACCAACTTAACTCACAAGGCATCTGATGGACACCCACAGCTGCTCCCACAGCCACGGGTGGCTGGAACAGGGAAACTTCCATCCTTCCCTTCCTGCATTTCTACATTCCTGGTGCTGCAGCCAGGACTTAAGCTAAGTCCTGTTCAACAACACTGACTTGAAATCCAGCTTGTGCTCCTGGAGTGGCCCTCAACAACCAGGTTTCATAGTACACATTTCTTTAGCTCTGTGCTGAGACAGAAAAAATACCCCAGGCTGTCATCACAGGTATCTGCTACTTTATATTGGGTTACACACTAGCAGCAGAGCTATTTGCCTCCAGGAACTCCAGTCCTGCAAAATGTTACCTAAACATATTGAAATATGTGAAATACTATATACATGTGAATATATGTAAAATGTTAGGTGTAAAAAAGGTTATATGCACACATACAGAAACGAACAATCAGATTCAAAAGAGCAGTTTGAAACAAAACAAAGAAGAAAATATGTGTGTGTGTGTGTAGTGAGACAGAATTTCAAAGCACTTGGATTCTTCAGTTCCTTTAATTTTAACAGGACATACAGAATGATAGAAAGTAGAAACTTGATCATAAAAGTTAAGGGTGACATTGCAATACTTTGTATATTCTACGTGGACCCTTTTTGCATTTGTTACTTCAGATTAGCACCTGAATGATGAAATGTAATCTGCTAATATCTCCAGCTGGTTTAACACCAGTGTGACCATTTGAAAATCATTATTTAAAATATGGTATACATTTGCTGAGTGGACTCTAATGACTGGATCCCAATCTCAGCCCACCATTTTTTGATATCCACATCCAAAAATGTTTAGGCAATGCTTGGGGGAAAAAAAATTATGATAAAATACGAATTGGTTTTCATGTTATGTCTACGCCCATTTTAAAATTCAATTTACCTAAAATAAGTTTTTTATATGCATAACTTCTTAGTACATTTTGCATATCCTTCATAAAATGTTTATATGTTTTCAGGAAAATTGTATGCGTCAGTCAAAAAAAAAAATATTCCCCATCTGGATGGATTTGACAAAGTATTTTATTCTCTTCCATTTTCACTTCAGGTTCAATATCTCTTGCATTTTTAATTTTAAAAAAATTTAAAAAAAACCAACATTATCCTTTCAAATATTACTTAATCTTTCACATATGAAATATGTTTTCTCTTACAGAAGTTAGATTCTACCAAGGGGCATTAAAACGTAGCACACAAATTTTCTTGTCTTGAATTAGTTCATGCTTAAGCTCTGTGTTTGCATAATTATATCTAGAAACCATACACCACCAAATCTTTGGAGTGTTAAGTAGCTGGAATTTATATGGAGTTCAGTGAATATTCTTACATTCCTGTCTGCCCAAGAGAAGGATCAGGCCATCAGTTTGGAAACCACGATCACTTACTGCACTTCATGCCACACTTCATATTCCTGCTCTGGGCATACACATGTGTTTGTATTGTATTTCACTCTCAAAAACAGAAGGTGTGAAGGAAAGTGCATTGGTGAGGATCACAGGAGGAGAAGCAAAAATATTGATTGCTTTTCTCTCATTTACTTAAAAGGCAATGCTTCTGGTATTATTCAGCAGTCTTTGGCTCACTTCCCCCTTATAATGGTATCTGTTTCCCATTGTTAAAGATTCTTCATCCAGGCTAGTCTATTATTTCTGGAATTTGTAGAAAGGTTAGTGAGTCTCTAGAGTTGTGATTATTTTTTCTAGCTGACATTTATTGATCTCATTACCTTCATGCTCATATTTCAAAAAACTTTTTTTTACATTTTGTTACCATTTCAAAGATGACAGAAATGCTACAGTGCTCACTGTATTAGAACTGTATGTAATTAAAATTTGTACTCTGTGTTTCATCAGAAATTCACTGCCAAACCTCAGCATGTGTTGTTTACAAATTAGATTGTTATAATTAGAACACCAAATGACTGCAAAAATAGAGACTGAATTTATATTTGAAACAAACATCTATTTTACTTCTGCACAGAAAACTCTGACATTTTTGGCCATAAGCAAGTTGCTAGATACCATACTTTGGAGAAATCAGATGACATCCATACCTCTGCAGGTGCCAGCAAGCCCCTGAGACAGTTTAGGAGATACCACGGGGGAAGAGGGAGATGTGCAATTCTTGTGCTGCCTTTTTACTAAGGAGTGAACGTCACCTTTTGATTTTACTTCAGATTTCCTTTCTCTATTATTAATTATCACTGAAATTCATGTGATTACAACAGTGTTAGCCATTTTCTTTAAGGTACAAAGAAATTTTGCTACTACTTGAATGGATTTTATAGAATTCTTGAAATATTTAAACTCATTAAGAAACAAAAATAGGCCAAAACACACTCAAAAAGCTTCTTAGTATTTGTGTAATTTAGAGAAAGTATGTAGGCATCGGTCTTAAAAAATACTGTTGCTTCATAGATCCCTAATAACATGAGGGACTCCTGAGTTCCAGAGGATTCCAGCTGACAAATGCTGTCAGTTTGAAATTTCTCCTGCACCTTTCATATCACTTTTTTAGAGCCTTTTTAAAGGTTGCCTGCTGAAGTATTAATGTGGACAGATGATGAAATACTGGCAACAGGATATATACAGAACTAACAGGGTGATCTTCTGGCAGTGCATAATAAATACTTCCATGGAAACATGAAGATCTGAGATACCTTAGGAAGTATAGTGGTTTAATGGGTGTGAACAGCTCAGATTCAAGTTCTGTACTGCTTTGCTGAAGACTGCTAAATCACTTCCCTGTCACTAAGCTCCCTAAAATAATAGAATAAATTGTCGCTTTGCTGAAGGGAAAAATAAACCCAGCATGGGAAAGAAGTTGGTATAAGTGTTGACATTTAAAGCATTTAAATATCTGTATTATTCCATTGATATATGGACATTAGACACATTTTATATCTATAAAAATAATCCATATGTAATATAGATAAACATAAATATAAATTATTAAATATAAATATAAATTACAAAATATAAATATAAACATACCAATATATTTTATTGCTGGCATTTCAACAGAACTTATATCTATTTTTTATTTTCATGAAGTTATGCAAAAGAGTTGTTTTCTCCTTTTTTTATTTTTTTTGTATCTGGAATGGCTTAGTGAACTGCCATACTAAGTGGCCCTCTACACAGAGAAGGTAGTTGTAGTTACTTGTCACTTACTTCTTATTATCAGAATGTATAGAGCTGCCAGATCACTGATCTTTATTCAACTTGTGTGACATCCCACAATTCCTCCTTGACCCTTTTTGCCCAAGGAAGAGGGAATTCTCTGTTACTTTGTAAAAAGCAATATGAGTTTTCCTCTTGACAAATGTGACTTGAGAGTCCTTTGTAAACTCTACATGATCTTAAGCCAATTGATAAATTTCAAAGGCTGAAGATGCAGCCAGATTAAAAAGTAACACATATGTGCTGACAGTCTCCGGGTGACTTACGGCAATGTTAGTGCCAGACAAAATAGGTGATAGCAACCTGCCTAGCTGGAATTGTCTGTGGATATCACTGAGGTGTGGTGTGAATTTGTACACAGCAGGTCAAGTATGTAAGAATGTTACTTGTGGAAGTGTAAGATAAAATACTTTTGCAGACAGTACTGGGAGTAAGGAGATGTGGATGGAAATAACCACTTGATGGAAGCTGCCTTCATCATTCCTTTGAAATAAGTGTCCTTTCCTGTTTCTTGGCTGCTTCATTACTCTTGTCCTTGGAGCTCTCCTTGAATAAAATGAGTATGAGTTGGAAAAGGGATTGACAGCTTTGGTTATGTTAGTTATTGAAACTAATACTGTGGCTGAAGCATATGCTGGCAGCCTCGCTGGCTGTGGATATCGTGGGTAACTATGGAGAGTTTAGGCAGTATTTTCTATCATTTTACATGATTTTAAATTAATTTCAAGATATCTGTTTTTCAGTTAATATTAAATTCCAACCCCGAATAACAAAAATGGAGTAACTTTACTCAACTTTTAGATTTTAAAGCCACTAGCACATACAGTGCTAACCTCAGGAGAACAGTCTGATGACCATCAACAAGCAACAGAAGCCACGAATCACCTGTCTTGTGATATCTAGCCTTTAATTAAAATTTTGATAGGATTTAGCAAAAAGAAAATCTAACAAAACTACAAGATTTGAAATGCAAACCATACTCTTCCTTTAGAAAGAGATTGATATATTAAATATTTATGCAAACATAATAAATTGGCAAGTGTATAAAACAAAAACTGCTACATCTTCATCTCTTCCATATATCATCTGCCTGAAGAAAAGGATTGGCTACTAAAATAGAATTGGTGTTCTGCTATATAATTTTCATAACAGTAGCTACTTGTCATTATTCTTTCTATATCCATCCTAATATAGGTGAAGATTATAGCTAACAATAAGAAGAAACCAATGGATACTATTTCTGAATAGACAATGGAACATCTATTTACATCACTGGACACACACTCTGAGCTCCTTAACACAGGGTAATGGCCTATTAGTGTAACTGATCTATGAATTTAAGGGAATGGCATGTCCAGCAACCTTCTGAAAAGAACTGATCTATTGCATATTTTAACTGATGATGAAATTAGCAGTTTTCCTGATAGCCCAGTACTAGCAATACTTAGCATTCTTCTTTATGACGGTAGTGACAGTTTTGAGTAATTCTCACAATAACTCCAAAGGAAACATTATGTTGTTTTTTTAGTGATAAAGTAATACAGAGGGCCTGCTGAATGTCACATAAAAGGTGTATCTAAGTAAAGTCAGAGTAAGGATGAATCATGAGTGAAAATGAGATTCTTGTTCAGCTATATGACTTCCTTAAAACCAGTGGTGCATGAGCCTATAGGGAAAGTAGGGCGTGATTTACTGCTCTTCACTGATGTAGACACACACACTTTGGTTTGACCACCGTGCTGTATTTGCTGGCTGCAGAATTAATAGCAAGCTGTAGGCTATAAAGTGACTGTTCAGCACTTAAGACATTCCAAAAAGCTCCATCCAAAGTAAAACAGTGTCATTGATTCTGCATGGACTAGAGAGTAGAATAACTTAACCATCAATGCTTTAAGTGTATAAACTTTGACAGATTCAACTTTTGTGGAACAGAAAGCTGCTTACATAAGTGATTTGCTAGACAAATGTAACTATTTAGGTTAAAAATAGCCTGGGATTAAAGATGTTTGGATAAGCAGTGTTATGATTACTCCAAATGGAATACAATAGGGAAAGACGAAAATACCCTACATTAATTAATAAAATAAAGACAGATACAATGAAGATTTTTCTATTACTTATTTTAGGAAAAAATATAATTGTTGTATTTCAAGACTGAGGTGAAAAAAGAACAGAGGTTTGAAGCTGCCATTTCACTGAAAACAAAGCTTTATGCAGACCAGCTTATCTTGTATTTTTTGCATTCACCAGAATGAACTTTCATAAAACGTTCCCCAAAATATGGTTCACTAAGAAAAATAAATGAAACATTCATTTATTCATGTGATCCACAGAGATGTTGACTATTTCTAATATATGGTTTTCACTTTCAAATAATTATGACTCTTTTGGGATATTAGATGATTTATTTAAGTAGAATAACTGGACAACTAATGCAATCACACACTTAAGGTTTTTTACCATACATCAACATACTTAGCAGTAGAAAGTTTCTGAAGAAACTCTGATTCTGTCAATCTCAAAAACTGTCACTGGTTTCAGTGGGGCAGGAGTTCATTTTTCATGCGAACCCAGGGGAATTAGCTGTAGCTATGGACCACTGGAATGGAGAGGAGTGAGAGGCTGGATGTGTGGTTGAGGGAAACAGAGTGAAGGGAAATGTAGTTTAGGCCATTATAATCCAAAGATCTGCAGGTATATTTCCAGGACTTAATTGACAGCTTTAAAATCTCCTTTATGTCTGAATATACTGTAAAGCTACTAACACCTTTCTGTTATACGTCAGGAACCTCATTGTGTGTTTTTATACCTGAATTGTCTTGCCAAGATGTTGATTTCCCCCTCTTCCTTCCCTCCCTCTCTACTGTGGGAAAGACCTGTAAAAATCACATCCGTATTAGAGTCTATTTTTACTGTAGGGTTAATTTGGGTTCTTCTATATTGGAAAACGTGTTAAATTAACCTAAGTGAGAATAATCAGACTGTGAAACAGTACTCAAGCTGTGTGTCTACACACCTTCTGTCCTTGTTTGCTTGTGAAAGTAAAATTTCTAGAGGTGTAGTGCCAGAAGATGCTTTGCACTCTGAATTTTCTCATATCTGGAGGCATGGGGAAGGTTGTCTTTGTTCTTTCTAGGCACAGCAAAGGGATTGTGGAAAACGTTTCAGAACTCAGGCCCTTAAGCAGGTCTAGCCTATATCCACAGTAAGGAAAGTTTAGGTTAGCAAGCTGGCAAATCATGCTCACTGTTGTTTTTATCTATACAGCAGAGAATATCAGTATAATGGACTTTGTGTGAGGGTGGAACTCAGATCAGGAGCAACACTTGAATTACAATTTAAATAAAATTCACAAGGCAGACAAGGTTTTATGAGTATGTCTATACAGTACCGTCTAATGCTGCAAAGAAACATATGAATTAACTCAGCCATTAAAATACATTAATATAGTTCTGATGGTCAGAGAACATTTATATCAGAACTAGCATCCTCATATCTAGGCTGGATATTTAATTTAGTCACTACATTGTGCAATAAGGACAATCCCTACAAAGAATAATTAGAAAATTATTTATTAAATTATTTTCTGGGGGGACACAATAAATGCTAAGTAATCTTTATTAGTAATAAAAAAAGTTTGTAAACTGAGAGGATAGATGAACTGGAGAACCTTTCATTATTATAATCATCATCTCTTAGTGACAGCTGGCCTGCTTCTCTTACTTCCCTGCATCTTGAAAAGTCACTAACACTTCTGCAAAGAAAGCATAATGTTCTGAAAGGTAGCATTTTACATCCACTGTGCTCAGCTGAAAATTACTTTATGAGATCTAAGGTAGTGAAGGATTGGACCCAGATGAAAGTACTAATAGTTAAGGCTCATATTTCTACATGACCTGTGATGAAAACAAGAAGGTGCTGCATCTCCAGAGACTTTGGGGAATGTTCGGGGAGTGATATAATTAATAACTCACCATTCAATTTGACAACACTTAATCTCATTTTCTCAGGCTTGCGTCCTACAGATTATTTATAAATTAGATTGGTGGTCATAGTAACTATTCCCCTGAGTTTGCAAAGTGAAGGGAGCCCAAAATGACTTCTACTTTTCACAGCAGGGTCAATTGAGCACATCATCCTTCTCAGCAGGATAAAATGAATACTGTGCAGTCTACTCAGGGGAAAATAAATTCTGTTTCGCACAATACTAGTAAATGAGCTGGGGAAGACTCTGAAAGTTAAAAGAGGAAAGTAGTGTCCTTTAAATCTACAGCAAAGCACTTGCACCATTTCAGCTTGTGCTGAACTTCCTCTGCAGGTGCCATGGCCAGTCTGACCACATGGCTGCAACACACCATCCTGCATCTCCAGCCTATGCACATGGCCTGGGTCCTTTGCACTATCAGCACAGTATTGCGACAGAGCATCACAGCCTCATGGAGCAAAGGATTTTCATGTCTCTGCACAAGAGAAAAGGAGCAGAGACATCTATGCAAGTTTTTGAGATGAGATGTAAATTCTCATTCTGTTTCTATTCTGAGAAACAACAGCTGCATCATAGAGAAGCAAAGTTTTTGGAAGTTCATTTCATTGCCAAAGAGAAAAGGTGCTTGTCTTTACTTCCAGATATATATTCAGTGCAGAGTCAGAAAGTTAAGCTGCAGACCAAAATTCAAAGTGAAGATAATACTTTTATCTTTAACAGGCTTGCAGAGGAATTATTTCAGGAAGAACTGAAAATATATATGCCAACAAGAATAAATTTCAAGTCACTCACATAGCTGTGACTTCTGTGATTTGTAGGAGGAAATCATAAAAGCTCCTTTTCACCACCAAATTAACAGTGGACTATTTTTTTTTTTTATCAGCACAGTATCACAATTTCTCAAACTCCACTCTACAATGCAATTTCTTCCTTCAGAAAAGTCCTCCACAGGTTTTTTACAGGCATTGTATTACTACCAGGCTTCAAAGCCTGATCTGTACTGATTCATGGGACTGTTTAATCTGTGATCCACAACATCCTTTGGCAAGGAGTCCCACAGCTCAACCACACATAATGCAGAGCCAAGTCCTTTCATTTATTTCACACCTCAGTTTTACCAGCTTAATTTGACCCCCATCTAAAACACTGTATGATGGTTAACATATGGATGTTCTTAACACATTACTTCCACCTTTGATTATTCAAAATTCAGAATTATTATGTTTTCTTTATAACATTGTTAATATATTTATTAATAAAATACATAATATATTTGACGATTTGTATATATGTACATATACACACATGTAGAAAAACTTAACATGGTATGTGAAACACTATACAATGCTGCATACTAGGAGTGTACAACACCAAGTTACATTAACAGTCAAAAAATAGCATTTGATTTGTCATGATCTCTATCAGTTTGGTGGATTGTGTGAGAGTTTCCTTTTATTTTCATTAGGTTCATAGAAAAAAGCTCTTGAGAATCTAAAATTAGAATTATTGTGGCTTATCAGTTTCATTCATTAAATAAGTGAAAGCATATGCTTTTAAGAGATTAAGTGAAAAAACGGGAACAGTTCTTATCTACAGTTTAAAGCAGTATACTTTGAAGAAATGAATGATCTGCAGGTGACTACTGAGGCTGTGTGATTTATTGATTTATTTTATCGACTTAGCAAGCAGCAGAGCAGACATGATACTTGTGACCTGATGAGAAGAAACTGAGTCTGCACAAGTGGGTCCGAGGTACCTCGCACCTCTGTCTTGCAGAAGGGGAGAGCAACAACCTGTTCCAGCGATTTACTGGGGGAAGATTTTCATACCCGCGATTCTGTGTAAATCACTGAGGTGGTAAATGACGCCACGCACCTAAATTCACGCGCTGTCAGGGGGGACGATGGCCACAAGCCCAGGCAGAAGCCGGGGGGTGTCCAGGNNNNGTGTCCAGGCAGCCCGAGAGCTGCGCGCAGCCCCGCCGCAGCCCGGGGCCAGCCGCGCTCCCCGCCCGGGGCGCAGCGGCGCTTCCCGGCACCGCGACTGGATGCCGTGTCCGCGGCGTTCACGTCCCCTGCCCGGGACAGCCCACGGGACAGCGGAGGGGAGGGAGGGTGAGGGGGTG
>VZRH01002009.1:719181-762346 GCA_013397555.1 Urocynchramus pylzowi
GCTAGTGCCCAGGGAGAGGTTAATTTCTGACGCTTTGGTGAGAAGTTGGAGGCTGGTAGAGGGGAAGGCGCCGTGTCGGCTCCAGGTGTCGCGGTTTAGTACCTTGTCCAAGGTTTTAACGCGGCGGAGGAGGGAAGCGATCGTCCTTGTGGACTCGTCTGCCAAAAAATGCACTTGCGAGTTTGTCTGAGGCGCGTTGTGAGCTACCTGTCGAGACCGACGTCTAGGTAGAACACGCGTGAAGTTTGGGGCGGTCCTGCGGAGACTGCAGACCCGTCGAGCTACCCTAGACGGTGTCCGTGAGTCGCTGAAGGCGTTTCGTAGGGAGAACGGGAGTCGGTGCTGCCGGGGGCGGCGGGTGCCGGGGGGGCCGCCGAGCGCAGGGGCCCAGGCGATGGCCCGCTGCCTCCTCTCCGCCTCTCCGCCGCGGTTGGGGCATCGTAAGCGCCTCCGCAGTCGCCACCGAACTTTCCCTGTCTCCGTGCCGGGTGTCAGTGTGTGACACACGGAGGGGTGCGGACCTGCCACCCCCCCAGCCGGCCTTGCACGAGTACCAGGGACACCTAGAGCCCGCTGGTGGGATTCCCTGGGCTTCGGCAATGCCAGGTTGTGCCCCGTAACACACCTGCACACTATATAAATACTGTACGGGAACTGCTTTCCTCTTTCTTGACTTCCAGTGACCAAATATGACACATGTTTCACCGTGCTTCCGAAATCCCTTCTGTGTTGTGCAGTGGCACTCTGATAGAGCACCTGCCAGTTCATCCCTTGGGCTGCTGTGTCTGTCGTGTGCACTGTAACACAGCTGTGCCTCAGGTACCATGGATCAGTCCTTGGCTGAGCTGCATCTGTGCTCTTTGACCCCTGGAGCTGATCCACTCTCCACTTTGGTGTGTGGAACCCCCTGAAATGCAGGCAACATTTACTCAGATCTCTGTTTGAAATTAGGTCAAAAGGAAAAAAAAAGATCTCAAAGATCTCAAATGGGAACAAACCTGATTGTAAATACTTCTGATTTAGAACTTTGCAACTGATGTTCAAGTTGAGTAGTATCAGAAGCCTGGGAAGATGTTACTCTCTGAATATTATGTTCCAAATCCTTCACTTTCCAATTTCTTTCCCTTTTTAACTGCCTAGTGAGTATGCACACCACTCCTCTCCATCTAAATACTTCATGAAATAAACTAACAAATCATCATTTTAAACACAGTTCCACTAACAAATAGTCATAGTCGTGCTACCAGGTGGGAGTAATTTTTGTTAATATGTAAATAACAGAGAAGAAGACCAATGAAAATTGATGTTCCTTATTCTTTAAAGTTGTATTTTTTAAAGGATTTTGTTTTAAATTAAACCATCTTAGTCTTCAGCCAACTATCTAGGGTTTAGTGGACAAGGGAAAAAGCTATGAAGTTGAAAATTAATCTCAAGTCTCTTTCACTGTATAGAAATGCTCTCTCATGTGAACTTTCCAGAGTTTTCAAAAAGTAGCAAGGGCACTTCATATTGCTTTTCACTAAGACAGAACGTCTTGTTTCCTAAATTTGTATTACCAGGAGTTGCTGTTTTATGTGTTTTGGGGCCATTTCTACAGAAAGGACTGAATTTTAGCAATCCTTAGCTTTCATTCTGTATTTTTGAGGGAAAACTTTTATTTCTCTACATATATTTATTTAATTTTTTTTCTTTGTTTTCTTTTGCCTTTTTTAGTGGCAACTCTTTGAAGCTAGTCAGGCTTTTGAGGTCATAGGCTAAGCCCCTTGGAGAGGGAATGTTGGACAGCTCATGGGAGTAAAGGTGCATGATGAAGTTTTGTTAATGCTGGGTAATTGTAGGTCTGTAACTTTTTCATGTGATTGATATTTTGAATTTACCATTGGTTTATATATGCTATTTTCATATTTTGATGCGGAAGTTCAGATTTTAGGAGATAAATAGGCTATGCTCAGTTGGCACAAAGGGCAATAGTTTGCTATTAAATACTGAAAGCAGTGAGTAATTTGCATGTGCCTACAAATTTGTAACTTTCCAGACCATATCCTTCTTCCTTATCAGTGTGCATAAAGTTGGTAACAGTGAACAGCGAAAAACACCACCTGGATACATTTTGCGCTATGGATGTGGGAGTCATGCATATTGAAATTTAGTATTGACTGAGGTAGTAAAATTGTTTTAAACATGAAAAATGCCCCATGCAATGCAAACAAACTCTCCAGCTATTAATTTAAACTTGGGACCTCTTCTTATACTTAAGAAGGAAGTCTTAGGCACGTGGCATTTATTTGTATTCCCTGTGCTGTGCTTTTCTTCAATCCCTCCTGATTATAACTTTGAAAGATACAAGTTATGTCTTGCAGTCATTTTAAAAATGTTGAATTGGAAGCAGCCTTGAAGACTTGGTTTTGTCATTTGTACCATTAAGCAATCTTCTGTTTGTACACTATGAGTGATCTTATGCATGAGTCTATGTAGCCTTTAATGGATAATATGTACCTTTCTATATTTAAAGTGTTCTGTATTAATAGACCATGAAATGTCAGTAGACTTAAGGCTATGCTTTAAGAAATGAGAACAGTGGTGAATATTTTAAATACCTTTATCAAATTTCATGGTTTTATGAACAAGGATTTTTTCAGTCTGGGTGTTTATGTAGTATTTATTTAGCATACTTTGCTATTATTGTACTAGAAACAATTCTGGTCCTTCTTCCTGGTATGCAGAGAGACCTTTAGCTGTAGCAGTAGCAACACGAAAAAGCTATGTAGAACTACAAGGGTAACACACTTTGGGTATGTAATGAATTTGTCATGATTCTGTCATAAAATCATTTAAAAATCTTACCTTGCCTTTGCCCACTTTTACGTATTGGCGAAGGGACTAGCTATGAGTATCATGAAGTCAGTAGTGATGAATTCAGAAAGAGTGGAATTAGAAGCAGTCACCAGTGAATCCTTTATCAGTGGAGTCTGATGGAGTTACATGGGGAAGGAAATGCTGAGTTTGAACATAATGCCAACATTTCTAAGGAAAATGGACAGTAAGCCAATGAAGGAAGCTGCTTATTTTAAAGCAAAGCTGATTCTGTGCTTTAAGCTTTTTTATTTTATCTGAAAAGTTATATTCAGGAACATATTATGAGCAAATTTTCTGTCTCTGAAAATTGCTGTTTAAGGAAATTCAATATGATACAGAGATATTACTTACACTTCAGAATGATGATATTGTCTACAGGATTTTTGAGTCCTGAATAGATTACATTGGTCAAAGTACTGGTTTTACTTTTTGAAGTCATGATAGATAATGCTGTCTTACTCACCTGCAGCCCAGCCTGCTCAGAGGTTTACTGCCATACTTCACAAGCCTGGCAAAGCTGGCACTGGAAAGGACTTGCCTGCAAAACTTTTAACAAAACTTCCCGGATGCAGCAGAAAATGGTACTGGGAATTCAGCAGATGGCCCCCTTGCTTCTGAATCATTTCTAAGCCAAGGATGTTATTAGGGTACACTGTTCTTCCTGTGGCTTTTTAAGATAAGGTATAAACAAAGTCTCGTTTACTACTCAGTATTTAAAGATCCCTTTTTATTTTGAAGGAAATGGAAGGCTCAGAAGACCCAGTGCCTTAGCCAATTTCTGACTTGGCTAATTATTTTTCTTCCGTTGTTCCCTGCAGCTTCAGCTGAATACAGTATTTTTCATGTACTTCTCTAAGCTGTTTTCAAATAAAGCTGTCAAGCAGCTGCTCCGTTGCACTTGGTGCTTGCCTGAGTTCTTTGGGTTGTTGGGAGCAGGAAAGGCTTTTCTGTTACACAGAGTTACCTTTAAACCTTTACCTTAAGCTCTCACCCCATGTCCAGAGGCTGCTCCAGCAGTTCTAATTAAGTACATTGCAGGTACTTGAAAATAATGACTGTTTAGTTGATACTGAGCCATAAGCAAGCTGTTTCAGCACTAAAGCAAATGTAACCAGGACTGAGTAGCACCTTAGCGCTCTCTGAAGCAGACAACAGCACAGGGCACTTGGAAACTTTGAAAACTTAGTGAGCCTGAGGACTGAATGACTGTAAATAGAGAACAGGAGGGACAAGGCATGAGCAGCTCTGTCTGCCTGAGATCAATGCTAGAAACACTGGCATAACCAAGCCTGCCACAAAGTGACAGTGTTGTGTTTGCCACCAGCCAGTGGCAAACATGTGCCAAGCACAGTTGTCAGAAAGCAATTTAAAGGCTAGACATGGTGCATGTGTACCGTATGAAATATGGTTTAGGTGACAGCAGGTTAAAGGAGGAGCCACCATACACCTGGGTGATTACTGGAAGACCAAATGACTTGTGCATTTCTGGCAGCAAGCAACTCATCCTTTAGCACTGTGACTGCACTCTCAACAGCACTGAAAGCAGAGAGGAAGGGTATGCTGGAGCATTACAAGGAAAATGCATGAAAAGTAAAATTTAAGTTAGGAAATAGAGTCTAAAGGGGCCAATAATAAACCAGCAACTCTAATAAATAGTCCTACAAAAGGAAAGGGAGGAAAAACCCCAACTGCACTAACAAAATTTTGTGGAAAGAAAGAAAGGGAGAAATCATAAAGAAGACGGAAAACGGTACTTTCGCTTTTCTGTGCCAAAAGTCTCTGTCAGCTGCCTCCAGCAAAAGTGGCTGCCTGCCAGGGGGGATTCTGTGCACTCTTCTGAAGGCTTGGAGCTGGCTTACAGAGGTATCTGCCTTACACAAACCAAGGGCAGGCACTCCTGCTAACTGTTTCTGATCTCATTGATTCCTGGCACTTTGTGTCTCAGAGTGGGCTGAGTGTGTTTCCTACCAACCCTCCTGCCTCCACTGTGCTGGAGAATATGAGCATTCCTGCAGCCCACACTCCACCTTACAGTGACCTTATTTCCTGATTTCATGGTTCCTATTGTGGTGCTTTTTGTGCAATTCTGCAACATGTGAGAGACAGAAAGAACTTTCAGAGAATGGGAATGTGCTTTTTGCCACATTTAGCCTTGCTGCTCATGCCTTGTATTAAACCTGGTTTTGTGGAATCTATCACTTCTGAGCAATTTTGATTCTAATTCAGTGAGTGGGTAGCACTTTGTATATGGCATTGCAATTAAATTTAATCATCTTCAACCAATTTCTGCTGGGGCCATTTCCTTCACCCACAATTAGCAGTAATGTTAAACAGGTGCTTTATGTCTGACAGCACCTTTCCAGCAGTCTAATATTTTTATTGGTCCCTCAATTGAGTTTGTAAACCCAGATCAGTTTCTCTGTTATTTTGCATTTGGCAATGCTTGTTTGTCCATTAGTTCCAGAATTATTGCCATTACATCCATTTACTCACTTTCAGTTCATATGCATTTTACTCACCCAGAGCACAACATTTTAGTGGATTTTTTCATTTTATTTATTTTTTAAAATTCTGAGCTGTGTACAAACTTGAAAATGAAGGTAGAGACCTAGTGATTGTGAAACAGGTGCTCCCTTGGATGGTGGTTTGAGCTGTTACCCATGCTCTAAGCATTAAAGGCTGCTCCTCTGCCTGTTCAGCCCTGTTTCCTGGACTCTTGCCCACGTGTGCTGTCCATGGTATGCACTTGCCTGGCTTTGCTGGGGAGGATGCTCCAGTTCCTTCCTCTGTCTAAATGAATGCTTTGTTTTGACCACTTTACAACTAAATAAACAGGGTAACTTCATTTGTGCAAATGCTTGCATGTGAGATTAGATTCCTTGAAAACTGTGGTCAAAAAAATATCTCATCATCTGGATCCACTTATTCCCTACCAAAGCTTTGCAAAAGTCCCTTGTAAAAAGTACCGAAGGAGGAGGAAAATAAAGCTTTTAAAGGCTGGCCAGAATGTAGGCATTTTTCTCTACTTGAGTTTTTCTAGTGGACTGTATAGCTTTTGCCTACAAGGCTTGGGGCTTTTAGTTTGGGCATTGTTTTTGTTTTTTGTGGGGTTTTTTTGCTGGTTTTTTTTTTGTTGGTGGTGGTGGTGGTTTTTTGTTTGGCGTTCATTTTGGTGGTTTTTTTTTTGGTTTTTTTTTGCTTGTTTGGTTTATTGGTTTGGGTTGGTTTTTTTGTTGCTTGTTTTGTTTTGGGGTTTTTTGTTGTTTTGTTTTGTTTGGTTTTTTTTTTTTTTTGCATTTAACATGAAGAAACTTTGATAAGTCTTTTTATTATGACACAACTGATCCCTTTAGAAGACTCAGTCATTATCTGCAAATGTTATTTCACTCACTTGTCCTAGGGAAAATGTTGACTTTTCTGTGAAAAAAATAGACATTCAAAATGTTTTCATCTGCCTGCTGAAGTACTTTTATTTTGAAATGCCAATGTGCTACACTGTGAAAAGTTTAGTTTTACTGCTTCACGTGTCTATCCATGAGAAACAGCGTATTGCCTTTGTTACAATACAGAGCAGAAGCTGTAGACCCTCTTTTAGAGCTCAAGAGTTAGAATCTTACTATCTAAGTTTTGTACACCTACCATGGTAAAAAAAAATGGATTAGGAATAAATTACATAAAATGTCAAATTAAACTTACTACAACATCAAGCTAAAAATAAGCACAGATGCATGCATGTGCTTGCAGGAACCAGAGCTCCCAAGGTAACATACAGCACCATTAAAATCCAGTTTGACCCTCCAAAGAATTAAGCAGTGTTCACTGCTGAATTAGCCATTTTGTAAACATATGTGCATTCAGCAGTCTCTGCATATAAACATATCTGAATAGCAATAAGAAGATCCTTTAAAAGAACTTTTCAGCATCCACACTGACAGTTGTAGGCACTGTTTTTTGAAGATTCAACCTGCTCTGCTCTTAGCCTTTGAACCTTCCAAACTCTGAATGAAGAGTACTAAAATTATTTGATTTATGTTGATAATCTGCATAGGTGATATGGCTACTGCAATATTAGAGGCAGATATCTAAAGTTCAGTCCTGGATTTCTGTATTTTGTGTGGGCACACATCACTGCTTGTCTTGTACAATCAGTTGCAGGGCTCAAGTATCAAGATTAGTTATGGGGTAGGTACACATACCTGAAGATGCTCTTCACTGTGCAGAATGTATTGTTCTGTGCCCAGTTATAAGGCACTTTAATGACAGTTTTTTCTTTTTTCTTTTATTTTTTCTTTTTAATACTAGACTAAATTTATGTGCATACTAGATAAGATGTAAACATCATCAAAATTTTGTCCCAGTTTCATAGTTATGCATAATGATAATTGGCAAGCTGGTTCAAGTAAAGAAATAGAACTATTGCTGGGAGATTGCATGCAGCTCTGAAACAATTCATACATTAATCAACTCTAGTTGATATCAATTTTTCAATTGATGTTTTCCCTGGAACACATTCTAAAACAGATTTAGTGCTTTTGTGTCAACAGAAATATTCTATCAATATTCTGCTCAGACTGAACTGGAGAGCTGTATTTGGTGTCTTTGAGAACATTCTCAGTTGTAATCAGCTGTAAATCTGCAGCCCTCATTTCCAACTTAGGCTGCAACATGTGAGGAAGGCTTGGGAAACTAGATTAGAAAGTGTAAGAGAAGGGTTCCCTAAAATACACCCTTTGATAGCAAAATATTTGCTAGATTTTATTTTGGGGTTAAAATTATAAATGAAATCTGTATGAATACTATGATCAGAGGGTCTGCTGGAAATGCAAATTCTTATGGTTATTAAGGTGTTCTGAGTATTTTTTCAAAGAAAAGTTTTTGTATTCAGACATTTATAGCTCTAATTTTATTAGCTTTTTGGGTCTAGAAGTAACCAGTACAAATTGTTCATCTAAACCAATCTTTACTTTTATGTGCTAATCATTACATTTTCAGTTTAAGTATGATTTCTGTGAAGTGTCTAAACTCTGACCATGGATTTTACTGGGAGATCTAAGAAGAAGCAGAATGTGTATATTTATGTCACCCTTTGTTAGACACTGAAAAACTGAGTTATGGTCTCGATGTATTGAGCCTGCTCTTGAGCCCTTGTTTTTGATTGCAAGAAGCTTCTGGTGATGCATTGCAGGTGGACAGAGAATGACTCTGCAGGATCCTTGCATCAGTTGCTTGGTGAATGTTGTGGTCCAAGTGCTGGCTGAGGCGAGTGGTCGGTGGGCTGGATGATATCGAGGATTCCTCAGCCTGGGAAAGGCTCTGCTCACTTCCACATGCTGCACTGATGGCTCCTCTGTGCCAGGAGGAATTATGGAGTAAGAGCACAATATCCAGGGTTCCCACGTGGCTGCAGGTCTGTGCCAAAGAGCAGCTGAGGCAGAGAGGTATCTCAGCAGAGGGAGTGGCTGCCTGGTCTGATGGATCAGAGGGATCAGAAACTGTCACACAGCTATTGAGGACTAGTTCAGGAAATGAAACTAAAAAACATCATCCTGCAGGAATCCCTGTAGGAAGCAAACTCACAAGGTGATGTGCATGCAAGTAGTTTGTGTGTACCAAATAATAAATAAACATCCCATAAATGTCACTGAATACATATGCAGCTTCTCCAAGCTGTCTGAATTCTTAACTGCTGCCCTTACAAAGCTGTACTAGTGCTCTGCCTGTATAGAAGTCCAAGGCTGCTTTGTTGCATACATCTACAGGATGGACACTGGCATTTTTTCCCTTCTGAAATGTTTCAATATACACTTACTTCACTTTAAAGAGAAGACAGCAAAACCCATATGAAAAAATAGTTTAGTCAGACAAATGAAGAAAAATCAGGTTGGTACTATATAATACTGTACTAATTGAAATCTATATACAAAGATTTCAATTTTCATTTGAATGATAAATACATCCTTGGCTATTAAATACGGAAAAGAGGCAATATAAGGAACAATGTTGGAAACACTGCTTATTCACAAATAAGCATCACTTTTAAAAAGTTCTTCTTCTGGGAGTGAGTGATAAATTTTTGTGATGACAAATAACGGAAAAATCACAGATTTGTGTTCTTTGATGCAGATGTATTCGTATCCTATAAACCAAAAATTACATTGAAATAAGTATTGAATATGTAAACTTGCTGATTCTATGCTTTGTTCATCTTCTGCTGAAAATCTATTTATAACCAGTGTATTCTATACCATGTGCAACAGGAGATTATTTTTTGTGCATATATACTGCACAATAGACATTGCTTAGCATTATAATAAGCATCTTTTACAAGTTAGACTTAAAAAATACAGATCCAATATTGTGGTTATTTATCTCAAAAGTAAACCATTCCCGAAAAAATGGCCTTCAAATTTATTCCCTAGAGGACATGTCTTATTTGAAAATGATAACACTTGGTGGATAAAGTACACCTTTCATTTTGGCTATGTTAATAAATCTGTGCACTGGGCTTTTTATTATGTAAAGAAGATATGATGACTTGAAATAGAGGGTTGTATCCTTATGCCATGTTATTGCTTTTAATGGAGAAAAGATAATAGAGAAAATAAATTCATAGGGTTCCTTTTTTCTTTTTGACAGCTATCTGCTGTTTATATTGTTATTTCTTCACCTTACAGAATCACTGAGGTTGCAGGTGATTGAATTTGATATCTGTGGGTTGTGGAATCAGCCTTTAAATATTTATGTTGATTTGCATATATGACAGCTTTCATCAGTAAAGACCATTATAAACAGCAGATTGGAAGAAGTTAGAAAATTCTTTTCCTTGAAAGGGATTTAAACAAGTTTACAGAATGACTTAACAGAGCTTGCATAATCTTCACAGTCAATAAAAACCAAAGACAGAAAAATGTGCTTAAAATCTACAGCAAAAATGTTTTGTTTCCACTGTGTATTCTTGAAGACTTGCTCTTTAAGCTATAGCAAATGAGGATTACTGATTATGTACACTTAGAAATATTCCAGTAGAAAAACAGTTTTCAAGGCCTTTTTTAAAATCTGAAGTTCATTTGTAAACTTCAGTAACAAGGACATTGAACACCTTTTTCCTCTACCAAAATACAGTTCCCTATCCCAAATATTTCCCAAAACATGTCTTGTAGTAATATTTTTTCCTGATGTTCTGACTAGTACTGTTTGAAGAACAAATTATGATTAAAAAAAAGTGCTCAAAATATGTAATTAAAAAAACTATTCAACTGCTATGATTTATTATTGTATCAGGCAGTACAATAAATTTCAATTAAAAAAAAAAAAAAGAAAAAAAATCCCAAACTCAGCAACCCCAAGCTATCCCAAACCATGCTCCCGAGCATAGCAAAATAATCAGCATGTGAGATCACCATGAACTGATGAATCACTGACAGCCTTTCTTCCTATGTCTGCTCAGGTAAAGTTCAGATCTTGACCTTCTGCTTGCCTGGGAGCCATTATAGAAATCCTAACGAGCTTCCTGATGGCCTTTTAAGAGTAATAACTGATTAAGTAATTGTAGCACCTTATGCTGAAGTGTTTTAGATACTCAAAGACTTCTGAGCCTCTTCCTACAGAAAAAGGCATGTCTGCTCAAGTTCTATTAGTCAAAAGAAAATGTTCCTTTTTATCATTGTAAGGTACTTCTGTATATTTATTCTTCTAACCTCTGGCTAATAAGGATGGTGGTTGCAGGCATTAGGCATTAGACAGCCTTAAAAAGATTGATGTTTCTGATTACAGCATACTATAGGATAAATTGTAGGGTTCAAGTCTCTTACAGAGTTAAAAAGGATATGTGATATCTGAAGGAACATAAAGGTGTCAATTTTCTGCTTGATGGTACTAATATATTTTGATAAGATCTGCATATTAAGAATGAGCACTCAAATACAGTGATTTAGTACTGCAATTGTACACTACTTCACAGTGAGGAGAATAAACAACAAAAGTCTGAATCCTTGCCTCTGCTCTGAAGGACAGTGAACAAAGACTTGTAGGCATCACAGCTGGCAGGCGTGGAGAGGGCTCGCTCCTCAGAAGTGACTGGCGAGAGGAGCAGGAGGGGGACAGTAAATGTGAACTGGGAGGTTAATTGCAAAGTAAATGTGTTTGCTACAGAAACTACTGAGGCTCAGATCCTCAAAAGCAGTGTGTGTGTATTAGTAAACTACACCAGGGACTGTGCCAGGCATTGGAGCTTAATCAGCTAAGCAATGAAGTTGTGAGTGTTGTTTCCAGTATGTTTGTGCTGTTCAACAAGCAGCATTGCCCCAAACATTTCTTGGAGAGACTTTGGGAACAAGGATAGGGCAGAAACATTAACATCACTGCAGTTTCAATTCCAAGAGAGTTTAACAGCATTGATGAGTTGCTCAGTGACAGGTAAAAGCCTATTTTTTTAAACTGGCTTTGAAATCCTACTCCTGTATGGAACTGCAAACCACCAGCAGGGCAAACCTCTCAGACATTGTTGTTCCCAAAACTATAACTATGCATTGAGAGAATGGTGGGTGTCATAAGTCAAAATGGTGTTGGGAAGCATTGTGGAAAAAAAACCAGAATTGATGGCACCACTAGTGCTTGAGCCTGTGTCCGGGCCCTGTTCAGTTACCAGAATAAGTGCAGCCTGGGCTCCAGCTCCATCAAGCTCTGCAGCAAACAGGATAGTGTCTTGGGATGTTGGGACTTCTGAAGGTTGAAGGGTAGTGGCTGGATCTCCTGACAGCAGTCTGGTGGTTGGATCAGATGAAGTGGGTGGATTTCCTCACAAATCCCATTACAAATCTGTGTCGTGCTCCTGGCAGGACGATTCCCAATAAATGTTATATGCATATGCTGACAGGAGGAGAGAAAGTTCAGCTTCACCATGCAGGCAGCAAACTTCAAAGACAAAGAGCAGATGAGAGAGTATTGGTGAATCATAATGAGCCTCTTGGAGTACCTTCTGTAGTTTCTTCAAGAATTCTTAAAATTCACAGGAAGCAGACATGCACAGTGACTGTTCAGGGTAGAATTTTAGCTTGTGTAAATCAATCTGTTAAACTGATTGCATTTTCTAAGGCTGTTTTATGCCAGAAAGATTTGGTCCTCAGATTTTATTTAGATTTTGTTTAGTAAGTACTGTGGCTAAAGTTAGTGAATACTAGTTTCTAGGACCTCCAAGGTGGAAGCATCACTGTGATTCAGTCACAGAATTTCAATTAGAAGGAAAATGTAACTGTGCTCCAAACATAAAATCTTGTATATTTTTGCTGGACTCTAGGAAGTGAATGTCTTTTCTGTATTACTGAAACACAAACAATGCTGGTTAAATACAAACCACACTGCTATAGCAAATGTATCCAAGCAGTTAATATAACACCTTTCTCTTTATGGAGCACATCTTTGATTTGCACACTTCCCTGAGATAACACATACAGTTTGACTCAGAACTTGCTGCCACATTCCTTATCCTCATAGCAGGTAGGTGTTCATTAAGAAGGACAATTATGAGTTATTCACTGTGGGATGGTGTTATACTAGATATTTTAGAAGCTCATCCTAGTAACATTGGGGATTTTAATTTTAGGATCCAGATTTCTGCTTGAAATAAACCAGATCTTAGTAAAATACACATAAAAATCACTTTTTATCTTTCCAGAAGAAAAAAAGTTCCTCAGAAATCAGTTGCAACTTTTGTTGGATTACAATTGCAGAGCAGTGCATTCTTGAAATGTGAATTAGTGATCAGATTTTAGATCTCAATATTAGCTAGTAAAAATCCTAATCTAGTATTATCTTAATACCTTAATATTAAACTAATATCCAGTTCTCTGCTGTTACAATTTTTGTGCCTGAGTGAGTGACTAGGCTAGTTAACCAGTTAACCTCAGCTGTTGGCCTTGTGAAGTAATTAGTTTCTTATGAAGGACAAGTGTCATTTTCAAGTTTCATTTGAAATCTAATGCATTATGCTTTATTAATATAAAATGGATTTTTTTGATTTGTATGTTTAGCTGCCCTGTTAGGGATTTCTGTTTATTTTCCTTTAATTACAGTGTTTCAATGCTGTTAATTTCCTCTAACATAATATGTACCAGAAGCTTGCCAACAGTCATCATCTGTATGGCTTCTTGAGGAAGAATCCTGCCCTTTAATGACTTCAGTGGGATCCTCTCCTCTGATAAAACAGGAGGGCTGGCATTTATTTCCACATAAGATGTGTTTCTTCACAGCACTAGAGAGTCACTGTGCTGATTCAGTCCTGCAGGTGAGTGCACAGGAGGAATGCTGTGGGAATCTCTGTGACTGCTGGTCACTGGGTGCTGGGAAGCTTTTGAGCTTGGTGCTTTGCTGGACAAAAGGGATTCACCTTTGGGAGCTCTTATTGCTGTCATGTTATTGATGGCCCCATTCAGCCAGTGAGAGATCTAGTTGCCTTGGTCTGCTACCTGAAGGTGGTAAATGTTTCCATTGTGAGTCTAAGTCCAGGAAAATGACATCTGTGGTTATGCCAGAGGGTTTGTGACACTCCTTCAGTTTCTCCAACTGGGGTAGATTTATATGATGGCTTTCTGCTGGCCCATCTCTTGGTACATCCTCTAGCAGAGTTACACACGAGCACTGTGTGTATGTTCCTACAAGGCAGTGCTCTCTGTCCAAAAGTGCAGGAGGAAACCAGCATGAGAATGAGGAGGGAATGGTGAAGGGCTGGGTTGCTCATCCTGCCAAAGATGCACTTGGAGTTCATCATGGTTCAGCAGCCAGGGAGTGATATGAAGAACTGCCTTGGGAAGGTGAAGTGGAAAGGAAAAGAAAAAAAAAAAAAAAAAAAAAAAAAAAAAAAAAAAAAAAAAAAAAAAAAGAGGCAAAATATGAGGAAACATACTTTTTCCCCCCATTTTTTTCCCCAGTTTAATTTTCATAATGCTAGCAAGCTAGAGAAAAGGTATTCATCCATGACCAAAGGTCTGCAACTTGATGGCAGATCTAAAATAATTGACACAAAGAGGTAAAAGCTTTTGGAAGCAGAATTTTGGCAATTTTGAATGAGGATATTTTTGCTCTCCCTGTAGCTGGTTAATGAATTAGTCCAGAACTGCAGCTGGAAATCAAGTCAGCTCTTTCACTGTGATATTTAGCCTTCTGGCACTGGTTTAATCCCACCCTCAAAGCAACTGAAACACAGATTCAGATTACATAGGATTTTAGTTAATTTCTGTATACTTACTGTGTGTATGTATAGGTTACAGGCAATGGGATGGAAGTGGGGCTGGTTTTGTTATGCAGATGGGTGAACTGCCTTCCCTGCATGACTCTAATTCCAGTGTTTTTATTAGTGTGTGTAAACTATAAACTGCTGCTTTTTTATCACTGTGAACATGTTTATCACAAACTACAAGTTGAAAAAATGCAGCTCATGTCAGGGAGAAAAGAAGAGTTCCTCTCTTCAGGTATGGTGCTGAGAATGGTTTTGACTAAAGGAGGGAATGAATCAATATCTTTTCTAGTTGCAGGACCACACCTTTTCGTGGCAGGTATGTCCCTAGGAAGTGTGATTTTTAGGCAGGCATGTGCAATAATTTATGTCTGAGCCATCTGTTAATATTGGCAAAGTGTCACAGGTGCTGGAGTGCTGATGGCAGGCTGGGGACAGGACGGCAGCAGCAGTCGCTGCTTCATCCCTGCACTGAGGGCTGGCCTTCCACACACCAGGGGGTCAGAAAGGTTCATTATTTACCCCATACCCAGAGCAGGAATGAATCTGTGCTTCTCTGAGCTCTTTCAAGGAGTTTTACTGAGTTTGACTTCCATGATTTTCAGCAAGATCTCTTGACAAGAATGTTTATAGAGAATCCTGGCTCCCATGCAATTACTCCGCCATATGCAGTGGCACATCTTACTCATTCTGCGAGTGCTTTATGCTCCTGAGGGGATTTAAGAGTAAATACAATCACAAGTAAAAACTTAAAATATCAAATTAATTTTGTGTTATACACACAGAGTGATGGATAATGTCAGTTCAGGGCTTGATCCTGCATATGTTGAAGTTGAGAAGATTTCTTGGTGTTATTTTGGTTTATGATTGGCACATAAAGGTCTTGTTTTCTTTTCTAGTTGTATAAAACCCCATATTATTAAATAAATATAGGCATAGAATATTAACAAAAACAATGGAAAATGAGAAATGCTTCAAGTTTCTTCATAAAGATTACAATACAAAATTTGTCACAGCATTTTTTATTTTCATGAAGAAAAAAATACATTTGCAATCCTATAATTATGTTCTGAAACAGAAATTCAGTCAGATTACTTTTGGGTCATTATATTATCTGTGTTAGAAAGTGGTAATTGGTGATTACTGAGTTTCTATCAGGTTTGACTTAACAGCAAACAAGGTTAACATAAGTGGTTGTATAGTTGAGTTAATTTTAAATGATCTTTTGGGCTGAAATATTAAGGCTTAAATGCCTTTAAAGGAAGCTAAATAGGGCTTGTGTTTTGAATGTGATCTGATGTATAATTAGATTTCTCCTACAGAAAGGTTAGAAGCTGTAATCCAATGTTCAGAATCAACAGCAGAACTGTGTCTTTTTAAATTTAGAAATGTATAAAGCTTAATACAAGTTGATTTCAAAGATTTATATGCATGTAAATGTGAGGGTATTGGAAGGTACTGGATTTAAAACATGGAAAATTTGGGATTACGCAGGATATTGTAAGTGATGTGAGTTTTTACTCTGGATGGTTGGGCTATTAAAGAGTGTGTGTTTGGGCAGTTGGTATTGTTAGCACACCAAACACTGTCCATATGAGTGCTTTTAAAGACTGCTGAACCTTTGCTAATATTTTGTCATTTCTGAAAACAGAACAAGCTTAACACACTGCAGAGGTTGGTTAATTAATTTATTGAAAGTTTTTGTGACCAATAACTGACAGTTTCTCAGAGGTTGGTTAATTAATTTATTGAAAGTTTTTGTGACCAATAACTGACCGTTTCTCTCTATCCTTAATAAAGAGATTTTTGTAACTATTTTTTTTTCCCTCTTTGTTCTCTCAAAAGAAGTAAGGCTTAAAATGATGGCAGTTTTAGCTCAAAATTTAGGCCAGCTTCTTTTGGCCGATTGTTGAAGTAGGGTTGCTGTGTTCTCTCATGAAGAGAGAACAATGTCTCTTTCACATGTACACTTCCCAAGCTAAGTCAGCTTGAATTAAAGTTGCTGAATGTTCTATGGTGGAAAGAGCTTTGAACCTAAATTTGATTTTAGCTTTCTTTACTGCAGCCTGAGGATAGGAGTAGGACATGTAGTGCTTTCACAGAATACAGGAAATCTTGTGGACGTTTGGCCACCTTCCTTTCCCTCTGTATTTATGCAGTAATGTGGTAAAAACACATTCAGCAAGCATGGAAAAGGGAAAGTCAGAAGAGAAGGAAGGTTCCAGTGAGTGCTGTATGAAGGGATTGTGTCCACACGTCTCCCTGTTGCTCCTGAGGAGCTCCAATGTGCTTTGCTCTTAGCGCTCGCTGTGTGCTGGCTCAGCGCGGAGGGTACCCCTGCAGCCAGTGACTGCAAGGAGCAGAAGGTGAGGAAGGGAAGGCACAAGGAGGCAAGGATGACCATGTCCCCTTCCCAAGAGCACCTGTGCAGCAGGAATGCACGATGCAGCAGCAGCAGTGGTTGGGAAGCTCCTCCATTAACCTTGAAGGGAAGTAAGAGGCAAATGGAGGCGGCCGTTTGCTTGCTGTTAATGAACTGCTTGCAGAGGGTGAAGGGACACCCTGCATGTAGGCACTTGACATGATCCAGTTTCTAAGCCACAATATCTAAATACTGCTGATTTCTTTACAAGATATAAAAATAGAGTAAGGTACATTTTCACTAAAGCTAGAGAAGATGTGATTTAGTATTCTCCTGATAAAATACGATACTGTTACTGGAGAGGGAAGGAATGTGTGTGGGGAAATTAATGTTTAAATTAAAAATGTATATTACATTTCTATATATTCACTTTATGTTAATATTAACAAGACTAAAATTTATCATATTAATATTATGAGAACAGTGTCAGTAATTTTTGCCTGGGTCCAGTGGTAGCATATCTGTACTTCACTTGACACATCTTGGCTCTGAAAATTTTAATGAGATTTCTTCCTTTTCCAGTCAGTGAAACTTCTTGTGCAGCTAAATGTCTAGCTGGTACTTGACTTTTGAAAAAAATAATAATATATCAACCTTAATGAAGGAGAAAATTCTGGTAGTACTTGGGTGTTAGTCACCTGTATTAAGCTCAGGATAATTTAAAAATGACAGGCCACTGATACTGTCATTAATTATATGAAATAACTATATTGTGAGCAGTCAAACCAACAGTTTTGAGTTTACAAGGTGAGGTGCAGTTCCAGGCTGGGGCCTTTCAGCACAGGTCCCTCAGCCTGGGGCTGTCCTTGAACTCAGAAGTTGCAGTTGCAGGTGGTATTCACTTCTGTGGTGCATTTAACAGGGAATGTCTTTGAGCAGCTTGCTGGGTGAGATCATATGGAGGGGTAGCATGTGATTGTTCCTGAGCATATAGGTACCAGTTTATGTTATTAAAAAAAAAAAAAAAATCTAGTCCTTAATCACTGGGCAAAAGAGAAAGTAGTTAGTCTATGTAGTGTTTGCATAAGAGTAAGTGAATGGTTTTGTAAAATCTACCAGATTTTTTGTTTTGTTGTTGATAGGCTATATTTTATTTCTTTACCAAAACAGTAAAAAAAAAGGGAGTAAATATTAATGGGCATTACAACATGTAAATGGATTGTTCATATAATGCCACATGACACCTATCCTGGAAATGAAAGGACAGGGGTATATTTCCTAGCGTTATATCCTTAATTCTGTCATTTATAATGATAGGAAAGGTAATGAAAACTACTTGTTGAAGACAGCTCACAAAAATGATAAGTGAGAGCAAATAGGTGACACATTGGAAAGAAGAATTCCTGGTAGTTAGAGATGACAGAGGAGGTCTTATGTGCACTATCTATTGTGGTTCTATGCCTGCATCCTGGATAACTTTAGCAATTCAATTAACCGATATGAGCCTGTGTTTCATCATCTATAAAAGGCAGATTATACTTACCCACCTCACAGCATCTTTATAATTGATTTTTGTAAAGTGCTTTGGGATTCTCAGATGAAAGGCACTATACTAGTGTCAAGCATTATTATATTATTGCTACTAGTAGTAGTAACATTACTTGTCATTTATACTGCTCTTGTCTGTTCATGATGCTTTAAGTAATGCATTCCTGCAGTGCCTCTGTGAATTAGGTACATGTGTGCTTTTAGAGGTGAAGAAATTCAGCAATCATCATCTAGCTTTCCCATTTTCACAATGTTCTTAAGATTTTGAAAAAAAAAAAAAGGTGAAAAAAATCCCAAAGTATAAACATCTGTGTGATGCTTAGTGCACTTGGGAGAAACTGTAGATTAGGTTTGGGATTTGTTCAGTTAGAAGGACACAAAACACACTGCTCACAATTTCTGTCAAGTTTTTTAACCATTGAAGTCCATAAAAGCTTTCCTTCTCTTCCTGAGTTTCCAAACACCAAAGCATAGTCATGTTTCATGGGCAGGCTGGATGGAACTCTGAGCAGCCTGTCTGCTGAAAGGTGACCCTGTCCATGGCAGAGACATTGGAACTAGATGATTTTTAATGTTCCTTCTGACTCAGGCTGACCTGATTCCATGAGTCTATGTTTCTGTGTGTTTTTCGTGCTCTCACCAAGCCTGCGTTTCCAGGCACTTTCAAGAAATGGTGCCTGGTTTGGCAAACCTGGGGAGCTCAGCCAAGGGGTCAGTGCTAGCTAAAAGGGAGGCCTGGGAGTGTTCAGAACTCTTGGCAATACTCTTAGATAATCTTGAAGTTCAAACACATTTTTGCTACCTCCAGGCTTAAGATCGATCAGGAGATTTTGGACTGTCTTCTGGTTGAAAGGCTTAAAATCCATTGAATTCTGTTTTAGATACCCAATACTTAGTGTAGGAGTTGGGATTTTTGTTTTGTTTTGTTTTAACTTCACTAAATCTGTCTTTTAGTAATCATCTGAGATTTTAGATTTTTTTTTCCCCTAAATGTACACATTTATTAAATCTGTGATATCTTGGAAAACTGGATCAAATACCACAGTAAAAAATACTTGCCCTTGGTTCCATTGCTGCCTTTGTGTGGGCTCAACAGCTACAGATGTCATTGCATCTGGACATGCTGTCTTCAAAAGCAGCTAATTTCTGAGATGGCAAATGGTCTTTGATTCACAGCAGCAATGGGCTTTGAGGCTCAGGCATTCTTCCCATGTTCAGCAGGTGTCTAAATGTCACTTACTGGAATTGAGATATATCTGTTACTGCAGTCATAGGCAGAGATGATATGAATGCATGGTGTGGACTCAGGCAGCAAGCCACAGTTTTAATGCATTTCAGATATAACCATAATCAAACATAAACTCTGTTCAGTTTGTGTGGATATAGCATGATTGAACTGACACACCATACAGGGTGTGAGGTATTCTGGTCTGTGCAGAGACTCTTTTAAGCAAAGAATCAGGATATGTGATCTGCTCTTCAAAAGCCTTTTCCTAAGGCTTCACAGGAGGAGAGCTGCAGTGTGATCACGGGCTACAGCTTATGGCTTTATCCCATGGTTGCCTCTGAGGATCTCACTGAACCATCCCTGCTATGGATGTCCTCCAGTGAGTTTCTATTTGAAACAGAATGAGGTATAAATAGTTTTCAATGCAAATAGCTTTTGGGGTTTGTTTGGGGCTTTTTGCAATCAGAAACTGAAATCAGATTTATCAAGAGAACTTGTTAGCCGCTGTGATCCAGGAGACCAGTCGCAGTTCAGGATCATGTATTTGGGATACACGGGATTTGGGGAGTGGGGAAAACTTGGCTTTGAAAACAAAAGTTCAATGGTTATTTATATGCAGACAATCTCAATGAATCATTTATGTAGCACATTTGTAAATGAGAGCTAAATGGGACTCAGCGGCTTGTGATGAAAAGCAGATATCCAGAAACATCTCATTTTTAAAGTGTTGCATTCCCAGGTCGTCTCTAATTAGAGCTTTGGAAATCTGGAAGTAAATGTTTCTTCTTTGTGTCCTGAACAATAAAGGTTATCAATAGCAGCAGGCTGCTGAAGTCAGCTTATATGGCAAGAATGCTTTTCAAGGAAACAGTAACGGGTAAAACAGACAAAGTTTGAAATTCAGTGCAGGCACATGCTTCAGGCTTGCCTGAGAGGTGAGCTGTTTAGAGAGCTCTGTGTTGATCATGATGGTGAAAAATGAAAACTACCAATCACAGGGTTAAATGCACAATACTCAGGCTTGGGTTCTGTGTGTCTCTGAGTCTTTTTGCTTTCTGCAGACTGGCAGGTACAGAGTTCTGCTACCTCACACAGCAGAAGGAAAGGTGCAAGAATTAATGAAGTATTATGAATAGAAATCATAATACAGACAAAACCAGCAAGACTGCCTTGGGCACCATGTGGGCTCTGCATCTTCCTGCTTCCTTACTTCTGCTCACCCCTGGAGCAGCTCCATCCACTTCCACTGCCACAGGATTTGACCTTCTGCTTCAGAAAAGGGTGTTTCTGTAACAGGTGGTTGTCACATATTCCCTATGCCTAGTTTTCAGGATACTATCTTACTGTAGTTTTTGAAAATAAGATTAGCCTTGAAAACATTACCTGAATCAATAGCTTTACTAGCACAAATAAAAGTTAAATTATCACTTAAAAGCACATAGTCAATGCACAAAATCAATAGTTTTGATGTAATCCTCATTTCTACTTACAGCATTTTCCATAACTACTTTTTAAGGACTAATTATCTCCTACTTTTAAATCAGAAATATGCAAATATGTTTTAAAACAAAGTCTGAAACATTTCTTTTGTAAATAGCTTAAAATTAACAAAGTTATAAAATAGGATACAAGTGTTATAATTTAAATGCAATTCCACTTTCAAGCTTGTACAGAAGGGTATTTGAAAATCTCCCATGTATATGGATATACAATGTCAAGGTTTGTCATTAAACTGCAGAAAATTGTATTTGATGCTTTCTTGATGCCACAAAATATGTTTTAAAACTTGTTTAATGATCTTCAACGTCCTTTCAGGTTTAAACTTTTGAGGACAATTTGGTGCATTAGATCCCATTTGATGAAGTTAGGTGAAATGGAGCTGCACCAGGAGATATTTCTGTGGCTATATTCTATTGTGGGTTTTATATTTTTATTTTTTAATATGATTTCTCCTCCATATTACCTGAGGAAATTAAATTAAGGCACATATTTCTGAATAATTGCTTTTTAAATGTACACCATGAAAGAAATCTCATGCAGGCCATACTTTAATATATGAGTGTCAGAAGTCATCTGAATGTTGAATTTTACATATTTTGTTTTAACTTGCATATGGTTTTAGGGCAGCCTTTCATTTGCTATACCATAAAAATAATTTGTCTTTTGTTTGTAATACAATTCCTCAGTTCATCATTTTTCTATAGCCTAACCAGCAGTGTATCTGCCTTAATATTGATGAAGTCTGAGTGATTCAGATGTGGTTGTGATGTTTTATATCTTTTCCCTTTCCATCAAGACTTGAAACAGGGACTCACTCATCACTTAAAAGCATAATTGCTGAATACACAGAATGTTTAATGGTATGAATATGGAAAGTTCTTTGTGACAAATGGTCTAGACACCTAGACATGTAATATTTGGTAGTCATTGGGTTCTTAAAAATGAACTTATGTCTAGAAATAAAATACATGCCCAGAATCTCATCTTGCTTCTTCCACTTTTATAGAACTTCCTTGTAGCTCTGTGGATGTCACAGCTGTTTTTCAAGACTGTTATGGCTATCTCTTAAGTTTGGAGAGTGTGGCTTGCACCTTACTGATGTAACTTACACCAGAGTATCATTACCTGTCCTTTAATCTGGCATACTGGCACCTGTGTAGCATGTGAAAGGATATGGGGTGCTGCTGCTGTGCCAGTGTAGTGGGCCTTTTTGCATTTTCCTGCAGCACTCTGTATATCCAAAACATTCTGACTGTGCTGGTTTGCCTGGGGTAGAGTATTTTTTCTTCACAGTGGCTAGTGTAGGGGGGCATTTTGGGTTTTTGCTGAGAACAGCTGATCATTTGGGGCTGTTTTAGTTATTGCTAAGTGTGGCTTGCCCAGAGCCAAGGCCTTCTCTGTCTCTCAGCCCACCCCACCAGTGAGTGGGCTGGGGGTTCATGGGAAGCTGGGAGGGGACACAGCCAGGACAGCTGACCCCAACTGACCAAAGGGATATCCCATGCCACATGGTGTCATGGTCAGCATGTAAAGCTGGGGGAGGAAGAAGGAAGGGGACAACATTTGGATTTATGGCATTTGTCTTCCCAAGTCACCATTACATGTGATGGAGCCTTGTTTTCCTGGAAATGGCTGACCACCTGCCTGCCCAAGGGAAGAGTGAATTAATTCCTCATTTTGCTTTGCTTGTGTGTGTGTCTTTTGCTTTCCCTACTAACCTGATTTTATTTCAACCAATGAGGTTTTTTTTCCCTTTTACCCTCCCAAGTCTGTCCCCTGTCCTGCCATGGGGGAAGGAATGAGCAGCTGTGTGGGGCTGAGCTGCTGGCTGGGCTTAAACCAGGCCCTGTGAATAAACTTCCTCTGAATGTGTGTGAATCTCCTCTGCACAGTCTGCAACTCTTAGCTGGTACCAGGCAGGACAAGAGCAGAAGGGAGATTCTCTAAGGGATTTAGATTACTCTGGAGTTGGGAAAGGAGCCTGCTTCTGCCTGAGGACATAAGTTGGGAGGTGTACAATGTCCTTTTATGGATTCTTTGTAAGGTGTGATATAGCAGAAGAATATCCAACCTTTTAAGACAGAGTAACATACCAGGAATCTTTTCAAGTGATTCAGACAGAGAATTTTGCAGAGTAAAGGTGAGAGCTGCTCCTCACACCATTTACTGTCGGATTTACAACAGATACAACATAACCTTTTGGTGTTTTCCAGATGCAAGCTTCCACTATTTACAAAAAAAAACCCACAGAAGCAATGAAGTCATGCTCATAATTAAAAACTGCTGTGTGTATTAAATATGTTTTTCAATTAATTTGCAGTTTCAGTTAAGTTTGCCATCATCTGCTAGATGCTGGTAGCCTACATAAAATGGTATAGTAATTGCAGGTATATTCTTGTGGACAAATGCTTAGAACTCTAGATCATTGTGCATCACTAATTGGTCCCCTGACTGAAATACTGTTGGGAAGAAAATAAATGGAAATAAGGAGTAAAATAATCTCTCATCTCTTAGGTAGTTCCTAATATTCATATATTTATTGCTATTATCTTTTCTGTGATGGAGTAGAAAAATTTCCAAGCTGTTCTCTCGAATAATTTACATCTGCTTTAAATGTTTACATAAAGGAAATAAAAATGTTGAAGTTAGTTATTAGTATCCATATGCATAATAAAAAGGAAATTTAATACTAAAATGCACATAGATATTTATTCTTTTTTTCTTTTCATCCAACATCACGGGATGCTTATCTGACTTACTGCATATTGACTGATATGAAAAGCTGCTCCAATTTAAGGTCAGTCTGATTTTTTTTAAATTTTCTGACTCATGTCTAGTTGTAGGAAATCTGTGTCCAGTTACATGCTTGAGAACAGGGTTACTAATCAGTGCTTTAGAAGAACCTACTCTAAGACATGCTGAGGGTCATTAGCAATCAAACTGTTAAGTGAACTCCTGTCCTTCCTCTCCCCCAAGTTCAGTCTGAGCCAGACACCCCATCTGCCCCTTCCTAGTCTCCAATTCCTTTATGCCCACTGTAGGCCACTGCTCTATCCAACCCAGTTCCTCCAGACCAGCAATGGGTGGTGCCTGAGAAAGGCTGTCTGAAAGAAACCCTGGCTTGCTGAGAAAACTAATTGTTTATTTGAGTAGGATAGTGCCTACAGAAAGAGGAAAACAGATGCAGACACTACTGAGTGGAGGGGGAGATGCTGTTTGCTTTAAACCCAGAGGGTAGGGGTTTTAGGGATGTGCAATCTCATAAGAGAGAGCCATTAATTTTTCTAGGAGTCTTTTTAAAAAATGCATTTTACAATGGAACAAACAAATAGTCTTGTTTTGCAGCACTGAAAAAAAAAAAAGTGAGATATTTTTTCTATGTCTTTTTGTTTTTCATGTCTGGTAAATCCCATGATCATTATGAAATGAAACACTTTTCCAGTTAGGTATGTTGTGATTTTTTTTTTTTTTTATTTCTTCCAAGTGATTCTATTATGTACTTGTAGGCAGAGTTAAGCTTTTTGTTATTTTCCATCAAGCCAAGAAATTGAAGTGGGATGAAACCAGAATAACATGAGTTTAGTTTATGTATTAAAATAAATAGGAAACATTTTTTGTCTATTAGGCTGATGGCAGGAGTAAAATTAAATTCAGCCACAGAGTGCAGAAGAGCAAGATTAAATCTGTGATGCAGTGTGGTTTGTGAGTGGAAAAGAATGATTCCTGCATATGTTTTACAACATCTGAGTGGAAACACTGATTCTGCAGCTTGGGATAGGAAATACAACCAGCATAGCTGAAGCCAGGCATCTATTTATCTTAAATTAATCATTCTCCAAGTAGGCAGTTGATATCCTAGTGCTATGTGCCATCCTTTTTACATTCATGCAGCACACATTAAACCAAAGAGCTGTTACTGTAGGAGCTGAAATATATTGCAGAACACAGATTGTAAATGTTTAAAAATACACTAACACTTCTGTATGCTCAGTTGGCAATTAAACTGTATTAATATTTTTTTCTTTTAATATTTACAATTAATCAATACTTGGAAACAGAGACACAGAAATTCTAACAGTTTTCACAAGAATAAAAATTAGTTTTATGATCTTTAAATAGAGAAGAAAAGCTATGGGTACATTTCAAGGTATAATACTGTTTTGTTTGTGCTGTTTAGTTCAATGAAATTTAGTTTCGATTTTCTCCAACACGTCAACCAACAAAACATTTGGGAGTAATTTCTAGTGTTTGAATTCACCAGGAACAGATTGAATAAGAGGACAACAATTTTTTTTTTCTGTTTCAGTTTGGATACATATAGTTTAATTTAAGAACAAAATAATTCAGTCAATAGCAATGCTAAAGAGAGAACTGCCTTTGAGGCACAGTTTCTCCAAAGCATTTAAATTTTAATTTCATTCTAGGACAGAGCCTGAGGTTTTGTTGGATTTGACCTCAAATTTCATATAAGCAAATCAAATAAAATGATAATTTACTGTGTCCTACTGCAGATGTAGTAATTAGAAGAAAATAAAGGGAAAAGGAGACTCATCATTAAGCAAAAAGCAGGAAATTAAGCAGAAATTTTCTCTTAAAGCATCATTTTCTTTCTCTTAAGTATTGATGATATATGACAGTAATTGTCTGCCAACAAAAGATCGTAACTGGAATCTTATTTTTGTTGATTCTGAAATCATCACACCTTTTTTAAATCTTCCTCTTCTAAGTTTTCTTTGTTTCTGGTTTTGAATCAAAGCTACTTAGAAAAAAATATGATAGTAGGATTTAGAAATCCTAAATTGCTTAAAAAAATGGCAATTTTTAAACATTGTTTCATCTTTTAATATTTTCAGCAGCTTTTTATCTGTGCCATGCAGTATGTATGCAGACAAATTCTCATTTTACTGGGAATTTTGCATTTGAGCTATTTAAGCTCTCATAGGTATTCACTCTCTTCCTATCCTGACCACTCTTCAGATATGCCACACTGTAACAGTTTTGAAGGACTTGCCACCCCCAGATTTTTAACCTTCCATGGGAGATTTTGACTGGGCATTTGGAAGCATCTCTTTACTGAGAGGGGTTGTCAAACACTGGGACAGTCATCCTAGAAATCTGGTTCGTGTCCCCAGCCTGACAGTTTTTAAGGGGCATTTGGACAATATCCTTAGCAACATGCTTCAACTT
Source organism: Urocynchramus pylzowi (assembly GCA_013397555.1). Taxonomy (NCBI): domain Eukaryota; kingdom Metazoa; phylum Chordata; class Aves; order Passeriformes; family Fringillidae; genus Urocynchramus; species Urocynchramus pylzowi. The sequence continues at coordinate 745,093 of VZRH01002009.1, forward strand.
TGTCAGCCCTTAAGTGGTCAGGACTAGGTAATTCTTGCAGTTCTTTCCAACTGAAGAACATTCTATTCTATTCTATTCTATTCTATTCTATTCTATTCTATTCTATTCTATTCTATTCTATTCTATTCTATTCTATTCTATTCTATTCTATTCTATTCTCCAGAGTTTAGAAGTAAGTGGAGCTATAAGTGGAACTACTCTGTCTGCAAGTATTTGAAAAAATAGGTTGTTTAGAGTTTGATGAAAAACCCAATTAAGTGAGGGGGGTCAGTATCTTTATTTTGACTTCTGGATTTTTACATATACAAGGATGTTGTTAAAAAAATGGAATATGGATTAAAGGAGTACATATTTCCATTTGGTAGAAGCTTGTGCCAAGGAAACCACCCTTTGAGAGAGGAAAAATCTACAATGGAATTTTATCATCCAGGTAACAAGGTCAATTGTGACTGAATGTGCAAAGCTGCTTAAAAGTCTGTCATTCTGTAGCTGGTCATTGTGGTATTTATTTTGCTTATGCTGAAGGCTGCTGTCAGAAAAGGTAGCAAACTTGCAAAATGCAAGTTTTCCTGTCAGAAAAGGTATCAAAATGCACCCCTCATTGGGCTGGTCTGCTCTGGTTCTGGTATCTGTACAGAGACACCATACAGTTGATTGAGGCAGAGCAGAAAATGATGATGTACTCAAATTAGTATTGCAATGGCCAAGTACACTTAAAAGGAGATTAACATACAAGAGGTCTGATTTATGAAGATCTACTTGTTTAAAAGACAGCAATAATGAGAACCCTTTCACCAGGCTTGAGACTTTTGAAAAGAGAGACTTAAATGGAAATGCTGACAGATTTAACTATAGCAGTCTTGAATGGACCTACCAAGACATAAAGGGTGTCAGAAGTCTGCAAAGTATTATTACTCACAGTGATGCAAAAAAAAAAAACTTTTAGTATCCAGCTCAAGGAAACTCCTTATCCATTTCTAGAATGAAAATCACTGAGCTTTTCATGTGCTTAGAAGCAAACTTTGTTTTTTGTGATGAAAATGTAGATTGAATGTGTTTTGCCTGCCAATGGTACTTTGAAAGCAAAGATAGATAGGTAGACATACTTTTTGGTAGCAAGAATACCCTTAGCTGTGAGTCTATTTGCACTGTGTATAATGAAAGATTTATACCTGTGTGTTCTTTGGTGCATACAGGACATAATGCACATAGAAGACTGCAGTATGTCAAAGCAAGACAAGGTTCTGCCAGACTAGGGAGCTTACACAGCTCAGCTTAGAGTAACTGCATGGCCACAGCCAAGTCTTACATTTCCAGGGCAACTGCTTATAAAGTTTAGAATTCTTACTCTAATTGAAGAATTTTTCCTTATGTCTGAAGTATAAGTGAAGGCCTGTTCTGTGAACAGATGAAAATAAAAAGAAAGCTTAGACAAATTTACTTCCACAAGTTTTCATTTCAGCTATAACATTATTTTGTAATTTTACACTCCAAGGAGAAGCAAGAAACGGTTTATTTTGAAAACACCGTATTTACTTTTTGTCCTCTACTACCTTTCAGACAAGCACAAGGCAAGGCTTTATACATCCACGGCCCAATTTTCAGAATCAGTGAGTACCGTAGATTTCTATGACAACATCTGGAGCTGTATGTCTTAAAATCTCTGAAAAATCAAGCCTTCAGACATTATTGCTTCATTTCCCCAGGCAAATCATCTCAGAGTACCTCACAAAATGAATCAGAAGCACAGAGTGCTGCAGTTCAATTTGTACTAACATTTATGTCTTTTGAATGTCAGGATGGCTTTTTAAATGTTTCCTCATAAAACTAAGTCCACTGTCAACAGTATTGCTCACTCTGATTAGAGGAAGTACTTTACAGCTTAATAAAATCCTAAACTAAGCAGAGCTGCCAAAGTTTCAGAAGAAAATATGTGAAACTAGTCTTGCTTCTCTCTGAGCTATAGAAAAGTCATGGTGTGGCTAAATGTGTCTATTGGGTTTGTGAGGCAAGGTTTTGGTAAGCCAAGGGGCTACTGGGGTGGCTTCTGTGAGACGCTGCCAGAAGCTTCCCCCATGTCCAACGAAGCCACTGCCATCTGGCTTCAGACCAGACCCACTGCTGGCCAGGGCCAAACCCATCAGGGGTGGTGCAGGTGCCTTTGGTGTAACACATGTAAAAACTGGGGGGGAAATTGCTGCACAACAGCGACTGCAGCCAGATGAGAGAGGAGTGAGAACATGTGAGAAAAAACCCAACTGTTCAGACACCAAAGTCAGAGCAGAAGGAGGGGCAGGAGATGCTCCAGGCTCCAGAGCAGGGACAAAGTCTGTGGTGCAGACCATGGCGAGTCAGGCTGTGCCCTGCAGCCCTTGGAGATCCATGGTGGAGCAGAGATCCACCTACAGCCCATGCTGGACCCCATGCCAGAGCAGGTGGAAGTCTGAAGGAGTTTGTCACCCCACAGGAAGCCTAGAGCAGGTTTGCTGGCAGGGCTTATGACCCCTGGAAGGGACCCATGCCGGAGGAGTTAAGAAGTGCAGCCTGTGGGAAGAACTCAGAACTAAGTTCAAGGACGGCCTCTGATGGGAGGGACCCCACTCTGGGGGAGGAACCCAACCTGACCCCAACCCGACCCCACCGCACCCCACCCCACCCTGGAGGAGGGGAAGACTGGGAAGGGTCCTCCCCCTGAGGACCAGGGAGGACCAGCTAAGAGGTTTGGGATGGACTGAGCACAATGCCCATTTCCTGTCCTCCAGTGCCACTGGAGTGGAGGAGATAGCAAATGCTGGGAGTGAAATTGAGCCTGTGAAGAAAGGAGAAGTGGGGAAAGTTGTTTTTTAGATTTAGTTTTATTTCTCATTACCCTGCTCTGATCTCATTGTTAATAAATTCAGTTAATTTCTCCAAATCAAGTCTGTTTTGCCTGTGACAGTAATTGGTAATGAGCTCACCTTGTCCTTATCTTGACCCAATATCTTCCATTATATTTTTTTCCCCTGTCCAGTTGAGGAGAGGGAGTGCTAGAGTGGGTTTGATGGGCACCAGATGTCCAGCCACAGTCAACCCACCACAGCATACAGATGAACACTATTCTGTCTTTCACCTTGATGTGCAAAACAGCATTTCATGTTAGGCATGCATGTTTTCCTCTCTCACTGCCTGTGGACAAGAAGGGGTAGGTGAAGCTTCCTTCGATAAATTTTTGCAAGGCATTAGTGGAACACTTTATACAATTGGAATTCCTGTTACTCCTTCTCAATTTGATATGCTGTGGTGCTTTTTGGTTTTTTTGGTAGATGTTGCCCATTTGTTTTGAAAAAAGAGTGAAGGAATTCCTTATGAATAATTGTACCTGTGAAGTCTTCCTAAGCCACTGCTTTTTCAGGAGATCAAACTGTTTCATCAGACAGTGTAAAATGCATCAGGAGGTGTCAGGCTCTCCAGCTGTCCCGAAGAATGAGAAGTTACAACTTCTGCATCCTGCTCAAGTCAGTGCCATCCACACAGTGATGCATCTGTAAGCCCTCTCTGCTTTCTGTTAAGGAGAGAAGTAGCAGAATTCCCAAGATGTGTGTAATATATATTTTTCTGATATAGATTAGTTTTTGCTTATGCTTGCTTTGTCAGTGACTGTACTGCACAGAAAACCTCTTCTAGAGTAGCATTTACATTCCCCTGTCTGGTGGCTCAGGTTTACTCAGAACAATATGTGAAATAATGGCTTTGGCATGATTACTCCAAGTGTGGCTTTCATCCCAAGTATGCCAAAGCCTTTGGTACAGAAACTTGAATGTCATGATGTAAACATGTCCCTATTCTGGAATGGTCCACAGGAATATTGTATTGTGTAGGTTAGAGCCAGTCTGCTGTTGGCTGAATGTTGTCCACAAAACAACTTTCTCAATTAAATCATCAGTGTAATAGTTTTTTGCATTCTCTCCCTTTCTTTTAAATGAGCACTTTCTGCCATTGAAAGTCTTTCACTTCTCATTCTGCAAATTTCCTCTTTTTCCACATGCTCCTGTCCTGTGCCCCTTTTGAGAATATTTCCAGTGCTGGTATGAACACTGACAGTGCTTCTGATATGGCTTCTATAGAGAGTTTTAGGGTATCCAAGGCATTAGACCTAAAAGGTCTACAAGGAATCAGGGACAGTTTGGTGCTGTACAAATAATAATTTCAGTGGTAACAGTCACCCCCTCCTGCTAAGTGTCTCCATTCCCTATATTATATAGTTGCTTGAGCCCATAACAAAACTCTTGTGATTTCACACCTTCAATTTATAATATACTTATTGTCAGGCTTGAGTCCAGAAATATATTAATGTGTTTTTGTATGTGATACCTGTATTGTTGTATATATAAAGATAGACTATGTATTTGCTAAAGGTAGAAAGGGCAGAGCTGTGGAGAAATAGAGTGGAGATGAATATGCAGCTCTTGTTTATATGACTGAGCATAATGCACCTGAAGATATGGGGCTGTGATGCTCTGCTTGTGGTGGAGAATGTGCAATGAATATAATGCAAATGTTGTGTGAAGGAAAAACTGTACAGCAGCACAATGGTAAAACTCTTGTCCAGCAGTAAGGAGCCACTGTATTGCAACTGAATTGTTTACTGGTACCTCAGAATTGTTTACTGGTACCTCAGTGCCTGTGCAAGGACAAAACTAGCAGGTTTAGGAAAAAGGGGAAAAACACGTTTTGTGAGCTTCTCTGGCGAGATAAATACAACACTATGATTTCTCTTGTCAAAAGGGACAAAGATTCAGTCTAAATTACCAAAAAAACATGAAAGATTGCATACATTTAGGAGAATTAAAGAAAGTTGCTAAAGGTACTATTAATCAGTTTATTATGTTTGAAATAAACCAGATAATGTTTCTGGCTAGGGTCTTGGGGGCAGATCTGTCTGGAATGTCTGCTGCTGACAAACCTAAGACATAAAGTAGGTTTAGCCAATGAGGCAACTAGGAAAACCAAAATATCAACTCACCAGAGAATTATTTCTTGTATTAGGTCTCCAACAAATGGTAAGTGCTCCTTTCTTGTGACCTGTGGTTACATAGGTGAGTATGTGTATGGCACTGAGTCCTTTAGGAGTCTCCAAGACTCTAGATACACGTAAAAGAACATTTATTTGTTCATACAAAGTCTAATGTGGCAGGTTAAAAGAGGTGGATGCAGCTGTATTTCCAGATGCAAACTGTGTTCTGTTATCAGTAATGAATTGTGGACTCTGTTTAGATTGCCTAACACTGAATTATAAAGAAAAAAGAATTAAGATTCATCCTACCTTTTGAAACTATGATTTTAAAATATAATTGCTTGTACTACTGGAGAGCCCCATTTGAGGCAAAAATATTATCTTAGGGGATAGAGACATAATACTGAGATACCCACCTGTCAAGTTTCATGAGGTGCAATGGTTATTGATAGTGCACATTGTGATACCTTCAGGATCAATGGCTGCACAGAAAGATTCAGTCCCATAAAGTGGGCTGATGTCTGGATGAACCAATGATATTGCTCTGCCCAGATGGTCAAAAGCATTCCCTGATTTTTTTTTTCCTTCCCTAAGTTCTGTTAGTGGACTTGAAATGTATTCTACAAAATGGCAGAATGGGGAAGGTGGAAAAAATGGCAGCATTCAAAGAGGGATTTAGAAGGATTCTCCAGAGATGCAGGTGGATTTTAGGAAGAGCAGCACTCAACAGTGATTGAGGTTTGTCAAGGCATCAAGCAGAGCTTCTACTACTAGATTAGTAACACTAATGAGGACTAAATGAGGAAAATGTGGGTCTGTTGCTAAAAGGGTGGGAAGAACAGTGACAGCAGACAGAGATACAGCTGAGGTGCTCACTGCTGTCTTTGTCTCAGTGTTCACTGACTTGGCACTAGTGAAATGTAACTAAACCAGCTTTGATGACTGAAAGTTCAGGATGCAGCTGATGTGGAAGTGTTTTCTAATGTGAGGAAGCTCTTGCTTTCAGAAGATGGTATCTCACCCTCTTTAATAGTGGTATTTTGGTGGATTTTTGTTAAAAAGATGTTGGCAGATCATGGGAATATCTTAATGCTTCAGAGCTGGTGCAGCTGTCAAGGAAGTACTTGAAGAAAACAGCTTTGATTGTTGAAATATACTGTGATGCACTAAACAGAGTATTAAACATACAAAATACATTTAATTTGAATGTTTATTCTAATGCTGACACAATGAAAGGGTCACAGCAACAGAGACAGCTGGGAGTTAACTCACTGCTGTGCTGTGTGTGTCCAACCAGCCTGCAAAATACACTTCAGCTTCAACAAATATGGTGTATGTGTATAGAGTTTTACTGCTAAAATCTACTTCATGCAAGTAGTGTGCTCTCAGAAGAGGTTGGGTTGAAAAGAAATCATTTACAGGAGAATAAAAAAGCATTTTCAAATATAAGCAAAATACTGGAAAATAGTCATTAAAGTCAAAGCATAAGGAAGAAACAGGAAAAACTGTAAAGAATACGTGGGAATGTAGAAGAAAGAATATAGAAGAAAAAAGGTTTTGGAAGTTTGGAGGTTTTTTTTGACTCAAAAAAGTCAAGAAAGGTGAATGCAAATATTTTACAAGATGTGGGTCAAAATCTGGTTCAGAACTTGAAATCCTGAAATCTGCTGTAAGACCCAAACAAGCATGGCAAAACACAGGAAAAAAAATGCAGTATCTTTTTTTCTTTTTTTTTTCTTTTTTTTTTTTTTTTTTTTTTCCTGTAATATGCTGAAAAATTTCCAATGTATTTTGTTTTTTAAAAAAATTAAAGTAAGCCTACTCTTGTGATAGTTTTGTGGTTTGCATAAGAGTCATTAATAACTTGTGCACCTTCCAGCATAGCTTCTTTGTCTGACACCTATTCAGCTGTAACTATGAAAAATTACTTCCACACAAAGGCTTTTCAGTCCTTGGAAGTACAGACTGAAGTTGAAACCATTAATTTTTTCAGGAAATTTAAACTGACTACTTGGCCATTGCCAGATGTATTTTGTAAGGAAGGCTTTTGTCATGAAAAGTCTAGTCTTGCTCTTTCTGCTTTTAGAGTGCTTTTCAACACCTACATTTGTGGGCCTATGTTAAAAAAGAAAAAAAATGGATTTTTTTCGCCCTCCATATAGTATTTAAACAAAATATCTTTTTCTGAATATGTCTCATTCTTTCTCATGGTACTATTTGGCAGCAGAAGCTCCAAGGTCTGAACGTTATTCTGAATCCATCTTGTCTTAGGGTTGATCTAAACTATTACAAAAGATGAAATGGTAAAAACCCAACACTATCAGCACCATTAAAATCATTTGTGTCATTCCTTTCTTCTCTGGCAAAGAATTGAATGACAGCACTACCCAGTTGTTCAGGTCTTGAAAAGGTCTGAAGCCTTGGTTTTGGTTTCAAAATAATTTTCCTTGATATTAATTTTGACTTTGTCTTTATATTGCTGGTCAAGAAAGCCTTAAATTTAGAATTTGAGGCTGTAAAGCTAAAATATCTCTGAAAGGGCAAACACAGGGTCATTTCAAAACCTATTGACATGAATAAGAAATAACTTAAGAAATAAACAAGGATATCCTTTCTTCTTACTTTGATATGATTTACAAAGGTCTCCAGAAAACCTTTTTATTGCTCTCTCAGTATATTAAAGAAAGGTTTTTTCTAGTAACAAAGTTTTTGTCATTTGATTTCATTTTTTATCCACATTTTAAAGTTACTTTCTAGTTCATAGGTTCTCCCATGATGCAATTAGTATTAGAATTAAAACGTAAGATTGTGACAAATATTAATTTTTCAGAATTACTTCTTGAAAATTTTTCCTATATTAACAGTTTTGTCAAAACCTTAGAAAAGGGATTAGTAAAAAGGGATTTAATGAACTTTGCACTGACTGTCTGTAAGAGTTGCTCAGCAAATTACTCTGTGTGGCATAATTTTACTTATTTATGCATTGATTTCAAAGTCTGTGAAGTTGAATGGACTTAAAATGAGTGTTGATCTTTTGTAGTACTCTGTTGAATAGCATTGTGCTGTGCAATGTGTTCAGGCAGTTTGGTTCATAAGAGCCTATAAATAAAATACTGCAGTAATCTCAAAAATTGAGTGCTGAATAACAGAGATTGAATTTAGTTTGGGTTGAGAAAGTGTTGAAAAGCAATGCTCAAAGTTTCTTCATATTGTTGATCCTCACCGTGTTCTTATGAAAGGGATGTTACTTTTTTTTAAATTTTACTTTATCTTAGGGGACCCCCTTCCATTCTGAGTTTTTGCTGTCTGGGTGAAATGTTACAGTCACGTGTAGATAGTCAGAAGTAAAATAGTTAATTTAATGTTATAAAAGGTAGATTATATATTCAAGACCAAGCTGATGTGGAAGTATCTCTGTTGATTTTTTATTTCTTGATTTTTGTTCCTTTTTGTGAATTAAATATTCTGAATTTTATGGAGAACACATAAAATCTTTTAATTTAAACATAGGGTATGACTTATGCCCTTTCTCTAGCCTGTTGACTTTTCCCCCAACCTTGGTAACCGAGTCCTGTACTTTTTGTGTCAACCTCTGCCCATACTGGGTGGTGGCAGAGTCAGAGAGATATGCCAGCTGAAGACAGCATAGCTGTGCTTGCCTTACTGTCCCTTGGAAAGGCTTCTCCCAGGAGTTAAACCAGAGGAGCAGGCTGTGGGACTGATTGTGTTAAGCCAGCTCAACTACCATCTCGACTTCATCAGGGATAAAGCTACTGAAATGGTACAATGGGACTGCTCTCTGTGTCCTGCTGAGATCTGAAAATGTGTGAGGAAAAACCTGTGGTCAAGGTTTCAAAAGCCAGGGGGAGTCCTGATAAATGGCTTGCATTAGTCCACTGCAAAAATGAGCCACTGACCAAAGGAGTCAGAATGGTCTTTGAACCAGAGAGAGTTTTAAATCAGATCAGCTTGGGATCAGTGAAGTCTCAAAATTGTAACTTTCTCCGTAGTCCTCCCTGTGGAGGGGGGAGAAGAAAATCAGAAGTCCAGCCTCAGAAATATTTCTAAGCTGCTAGCAAAGTTGGTGCTTTAGTCTCTCTGCCCACAGCGGGGCCTCATCCCATTGGGCTCACCATGGGCTGGAAACCACATCCTCACCAGCCCCTAACAACTCTGCTGCCTTTCTGCTTGGCAGGACCACAGCTTAAGGGAGTAAGAGAAGATGGCTTGCTCTTCAGTGCTTTCCATCTCTTCTCACACAGATCTCTAAATATTACATAGGTACTTTAGATAGGGATCTTTAATATAGAAAGTAATGAAACCCTGTTTCTAGAGGGAACACTAAGGCTGAAAAAGAAATGAACCCAAGTGTTTAGAATTAAGTATTTTGTTTGAGAGTTGTGTTTTTTTCTTAGCATGAGGGAAGAAGAAATAGAAGACCTGTTTAAACTTTTAGAATGAAAGCTTAAACAGAAACCTGAATTAGTTGGAATAAACTTCATTTTAAAAATTATGAATAAATGTAAATACAGTGGAAGCTATAGTTCATGTAATAAGTACTTGAAGTCTGTTGCATACATAAAACCAATCTGTCAAAACATTCAATCTGTGAAAAATGTCATGTTTATGATTTCACTTGTGTGATGGCACCATTATGTAATGAAATTATAAGAGGAAAGTTCAGTGATGAAACAAAAAAAATCTGTAAGAATTTGTTTATATAAAAGGGCCTATGTTTATAAATATGAATTGTATGAATTTCAAGAAGTCTGAGTGACAATTCTGGTAGTGTGATAGAGGAACTAGTGTAACTTGTTTTACTGCTTTTACATTTTCTGCCTGTAGGAATACCTGCCCTGTCTATGTAGTGCTCAATGTGGCTTTTAGTGACAAAAGAAGTACTAAAATGAATGTGCCCCCCAGGACAGTGTTCCGTATGTCGTGTTGAAGAACACTTCAAGGCACATCCACCTTTACATTTCAACTCTCTTTTGTGCACCTTTGAACATGGCATCTCTGGCAGCATGTTAATTCCATTTCTAGCTTCTAAACTGCTTTCCCAAAGCCCCTCCATGTGTGAGGCAGCGTGCACAATGATCCTGTCATTAATTCTGTAAGTAGCATGGCTTGTTGAGGCACTGCCAGTATGACCTTATCATGGGTTCTGTCTACTGGATATTATACAGACACTTCCCTCATTTAGTCACAAGTTTGATTCCATTGCTAATGCTCATGGAAGAGTATCTATAGAAGGTAGGAATCGGGTGAAAGATAAGAATATAATGCATTTCTTGGCAGATTGAGGAAATATAAATGAATGGATTTTTAGGTACATCCTTTATTTTTTTTCCTTTAAGAGACAAGGGTAAAAATGCACGTGCTTTGTCCTTTTTGTGCCAGTTACGCAAATGCACATCAATTAGAAGTTTTTCCAGTAATTTAAATGAGTAAATAGAAACTTACATTTTTGACTTAGCTCTGTCAGCAAGGTTGTGCATGCTATTATGTAAATTCAACACAGTTCACTGAGTGATTTTCCTGGTTTAATAACACGAGCTCATGCTGTATTTTTACAGAAGCACAAATGGAAGAATTGATATAAGAGGCCCAATATTAAGGGCTAAAATGAATGAGCTAAAAATAAGCTTCTGGCAACGTGGAATTATTTAGTGCATTTTGTTGCATAACAAGGGCTCTAATTTTTGGTGTTGCCAAAATATGCAAAATCTTAAGTCCTTAGTAGTGAGTCAGTCATCCTACTAGCCAAAATCTTTCATGTAAAACAAAAAACCTGTGAGTTCAAGGTACTTTAGAAACTGGCAAAAGCATCTTAAAATACTGAAGTTGATTCTAAATAAACTGTTTTGTGTAGGAAAATTTTGTCAAAATTAAGTGCTTTCAGTGGAATCTCAAATGGTTATTGTTACTTTAGGGATGGTATTTGATATATCCAGTATGTTTTGCTTACTGTGAAATCTTTCTGCTCAACTGGTTTATTAAGAATCGATGGATGTGGCATATCCTGTTACTTATAGCTATGTTGAATTATATTTAAAATTTATGCATGATTTTTTTGTATTTTTTATACCATAAAATATTTTTTTTCTTTAACTTGCTCATCATTTTCTGTCAGTACTTTTAATTACAGTAAATTTTTTTGACAATTTTTAAACATACAGAAAGAAAAGCATCTTTCACAGGTTTGGAAATTAGTACTAAATATTGACAAAAATGCTCCCCAAACCTATAAATATTTCAGATTTGTGTAGCTGTTTTATAATTTTGTTAAACATTCAAGCTTCACATCTAATGCTGTTTACTGGCTGGGTGCATTTTCAACTTCTTGCATCAAGAAACATGATCATATTGTGTGTGTTATACCAATTGTGCTAGAGATTTTGCCAAAACTAGGGGAACTGAATTTCTCATATAATGAAATGATCAGGTAATTTTATATTGAGATACTGACCCCAGTTTATAACAGGTATCATACACTGTCTATTTATGCTGAAAGAATTCTCTGCCAGAATATTTTCCTTCAAATTATTAGTAAATATTAGTATTTTTGGGTTTTGTCTCTTTGGTATTTTTTTTTCATATCTGCTCTTATTTGCTAAACTCATGATATGCAGATACTATTCTTTTTAGCCTAAAATCTGATCTCTTGCTAACCTGAGTCAGCAGAACTGCAATAGTCATATGTTTTTTGTCATTCCTCAGAAGCAGGTAGCAGGGTGTCATCATGTGTAGTTTATTACCTTGCTGATAGCACTGTATCATGCACTCAAAACTTGCATTAAAGCAAGGTTTTTTAAAATATAGTGAGAACATAATACTAAAGGATTTTCCTCTTCTAGCTTATTAATTAAGCCACCGAGGCCATTTGTACTTCAGTTCACATTTTAGCACAGACATAAAAGTAGTTGTCTCTCCAAAGCTGCTGCAATAGTACCTTCTTAGATTTTTAACTGTTTTTACCTCTTCTCCACATTAAAAAAATTGAAATTTGTTGTTCAAATTCTGGGTGATGCTTTCATTGCTCCCTGTTTCTTAGATGTTGTTCCTGACTTTGTTCCATTGCATTCTGAAGTTCACAGTGACATGGTAAGCAAGGCTGGCAATAACTTGAAGTATATGCGAGCATTAAACTGCTTTAGGTTTGTTTTCAGTTTAGGTTGGATAAAATCTTTCTGTAACTTCTGCACAATTAGCCCTCATCCTTGGATACTGTGCTCATTGACATTCCTGATATTGAAACCTACTTGTAATCATTTAGATCTGGAATTATTCTTTCTTCATGGAATCATAGAATCAGCTAGTTTGGAAAAGACCTTTGAGATCACCCATCGGCTATGACCTTGTCAGCTGGACCATGGCACTCAGTGCCACGTCCAGTCTTTTCCTTAACACTTCCAGGGATGATGTCTCCACCACCTCCCTGAGCAGCCCATTCCAGTCACCCTTCCTATGAAGAATTTCCTCCTATTGTCCAACCTAAACCTCTCCTGGCACAGCTTAGGGCTGTGTCCTCTTGTCCTATTGCAAGTTGCCTGGGAGAAGAGACATACCCTCACCTGGCTACAACCTTCTTTAAGGTTATTGTAGTCATGGCAAGTTCTCCCCCAAGCCTTCTCTTCTCCAGGCAAAACATCCCCAGCTCCCTCAGCCACTCCTCGTGGGACTTGTGTTCCAGACCCTTCACTTGTTGCCTTTCTCTGGACATGCTACAGCAGCTCAATGTCCTTCCAAAGTTGAGATGCCCAGACCTGGACACAGCACTCAAGGTGCAGCCTCCCCAGTGCTGAGTACTGGGGAAGAATGACTGTCACAGCTGTGACATAAAATAACACGACTCACACACAATGTTCCAGTGCCTGAACAGGAACAGGAAAAGAGTACTTTATTTTTCAGACCTCAACATTTATAGAATTCCAAAAGTGACAGTGGATTGGAGGATGGCATTGCCACCTTTCCAACCACACTGGTCAGACTAACAGTCCATCAAAATGCTCCTCCTACACAGAAGAATGTAAACAATCATTACTTACATGAAAGTGCGTGAGAAACTCCATTACAAGAATATAAACATCAGAAGGCTTAGAAAATCTCAAAAAACCAGGGTGACAAATGACCTCCCTGCTCCTGCTGGCCACTCTGTTGCTGATGCAGGCCAGGATGCCATTGCCCTTCTCGGCCATGGGGCACACGGTGGCTCAGGTTCAGCCATCTGTCAGTCAGCACCCTCCCAGGTCCCCTTCTGCCTGGCCACTGTCCACCACTCTGTCCCCAGACTGTAGTGCTGCAGGGGGTTGTTGTTGCAGGACCTGGCACTTGGTCTTGTTGAATCTCATATTGTTGGATTCATTCCATGTTTCCAGCCTGTCCAGGTCCCTCTGCAGAGCCCTCCTTCCCTCCTGCAGATCAACACTCCCATCCCACTTGGTGTCATCTGCAAATTTGCTGATGGCAGGCTCCATGCCCCCATCCAGATCATCAGTAGAGATATTGAACAGGACTGAGCCCAACACTGATCCTGGGGGGACATCACTGGTGACTGGCTGCCAGCTGGATGTTATGCCTTCTAATGTACTGTCATGTCAATAAACTAGAATGCTATCTTACAGCGTAGTATTTCTCCCTTTCATAGGAAAAATATGTCTTTCATTAATGGCACCTTTACACAATGATTTTTATCCCTGACAGGATTACCCTAATATTTGTATTATGCTTGCATTAGCTGCCTTGAGGTCTGTATCAGTAATTTGAACACCTCCATTTTGTTGCTCTTCCCTTTCAGCAGTTCACTTACTTCCTTCAGGAGCTAGCAAATCTACCTTCTTTTCAACAGTGCAGGCTAGGCCAGCTCATTCCTTTCATTATCTATGTTGATTGCATATTTACTGCTCTCATCAACATTAATAGTTTCCTTCTCCTTACTGCACTTTCAAATTTTCCCTGGTAATCATTCTTCTACTGTCATATTCTTACTCATTTTCCTCTTTCTGTAAACTACAGCCACGCACAGACCTTCATCTGCTTTTAGAGCTTCACGTTTTCCTTTTTCCCTCCACACTGAAAAACCAAGCTAATGCAAATAAGGCAGATCTCTTTCTAATTTTTCCCTGTACTCCTTAATTTAAAACTCATCTCATTAACCCCACTATCATACATTTTATCTTGATTCAACCTTTCTATGGATTCACATCCATGGAGCAGATACCTATTCAATCAGTATTCATTCTAATGTTTTCTGATCTATTACTGCCATTTTTCTACAGCACTTAATCTTGATCTTCATTATTTTGCTGTGCTTCTTCCTTCGTTTGAGAAAAATCACAAGAATTTAAATTAAAATTGCCCAGGATACCCAATGAGAGGCATCATCTGTAGCCACTGACTATCCACCATATCAGCAAAGCTGACAACATAAAACTCTTGTTAAAGGGGCTACAGATGATGCCTCTCATATTTGCATAGAACTTGTAGTTACAGCACCTAACAATTTCAAGACCGAGAAGGTGCCACATAGCATGTGCATTATATACCATTATTCATTATATTGGTGGTTGAAGGGTTTTCAAACTTCATGTCTAGAGAAAAAGCTAGCAATTGATGACCCTTTTGAGGGGCTGATTTAGAGGGGGAACCACAGCTAATGTAGTATGAGTGTGATGAAAAGATTGTAGAGGAAGAAGTGGCTGGCCAAGTTAAGTGAAACAAACTGCAGGAGTAGGGTCCCCTGGTTCCCAATTGTCAGAAAAACTTTATTCCTCTAAGGTACAGAGAATTTCTGCCATTTCATGCTTGGAATATTGCTTTGGGCTTGTTCTTCTGAAGTGTAATTTTTTTTTTTTTCCATTTTTATCTGGTTGACTAGGCAGAAAGCGCAAAAATCCAATTCTCAATGGATGAAAGTAATTCTGTGCAAGTGGGGAGTTATACCTGCTTCATTGGAGGAGTAAGGACTAAGCTTTTTATTTGTAACCTTGGGAAGAGTCAGTCTCATAGAGAGTCCTTGGTTAGGGTTCTGTTCCCATTCAGGCTCCACCAGTAATCCATGGAGAGATTTGTCATTTGGGATGGAGGGAATGGCTGCCTCTGTCAGTGAGGCTGTGTCTCCCTTTAGTAATGCTTACACCTCTGAGCATCCACACGCTGTGGTGATGGCTCTCAGATTTGGTGTCTGACTTAGTGACTGTCCCTATGACACTCATATCTGCTGTGGGGTGTGACAGCCTTGTGTTTTCTGCTATATGCTTCAAAATTACTTTTAGGGTTAAGATAATCCTGCAAATGTGCCAGGATCCCGAGCTTAGGCTCTATTTAACTTAATATAAGAAAAGCAAGGAGAAGGAGCCAATGAATGTCATTATATATACATACAGGGCTTTTTTTTTTTTACCTGAACACCAAGCAAACACACAGTAGAGACTCAATTGCTTTCTCATTTACTTATATTTATTTATGTCCTCCACATTATCAGCAAATCAATATCTACAACTACTGAAAAGGTGTTCTCACCCCATAAGAAGTGGTACCATCACTTATAGAAAATACAAGTTCACAGAACTATGATGTTCTATAACATGCTGATGAGAAGACTGCTGGAATATACATGTGCAGTTCCTTATCACCTACAGGTATTATTAAGAGGGTGGTCAGACAGAACTGAAAGAGAAAAGCAAAACCTGCATATGCTGAAGACAGCTGCATGAGGTTCAGTAAGGTGAAGTGTCCTGCCCCTGGATGAGAACAGCCCTGTGCTACAGGCTGGGGCAGGAGAAGCTTGAGGGCTGCTCAGCTGAATGGGACTGGGGGTGCTGGCTGGAAGCAGCTGAACATGTACCAACAGTGTGCCCAGGGGGCCAACAAGGCCAATGGCAACTTGGCCTGTATCAAGAATAGTGTGGCCAGCAGGACTAAGGAAGTTACTGTCCTTCTGTGCTTGGCACTGGTGAGGCCATGTTTCAGGTGCTGGGTTTGGTTTTGGGCCACTCACCTCCAACAGGACCTTGAGGGATTGGAGCACGTCCAGAGAAGGGCAACTAAGCTGGTGAGGTCTAGGAAATATGTCCTGTGAGGAACAGATGAGTTAACTGAGGTTGTTTAGTCTGGAAGAGGCTTAGGGAAGCTCTTAAAAGGTTGTAATGAGGTGGGCCTTGGTCTCTTCTGCCATGTCTTAAAGTGAAAGAATGAGAGGAAGTTTCTTTTGTGTTTGTTAAAGGTTCAAAATTAGATATTAGAAAAAAAAATTTCCAGTGAAAGAGTGGTTAGTCATCTCAATGAGTTCTCCAGAGAGGTGGTAGAGTCACCATTTCTGGAAGTGTTCAAGAGGCATTGAGGTGTGACACTTGGGGATTTGGTTTAGGGGTCGTTGTGGTGGTGCTGGGTTGACAGCTGGACTCGATGATTTTGAAGGTCTTCACCAACATTGATGATTCTGTGATTTTATGATTCTGTATAGTTTGTCTAAATAGTGAATAAAGGCACCTAGAGAAACAGGAATTATGTGAGTACTGGGAGGCAGCAAAAATGTGGTTAAATGATTTGCATTTGTTAGGATAGGATTGTCTTTGTACTTACTGCATGTAAAATGTGCCAAAAGGAATGTGACTTGAGGTAATGGGATATAATTTAGTGAAGAGACAGTTTAGATCAATAACAAGACAACTACCTGACATGGAGATCTATACAATTGCAGAAGAGCTTTCATAAAAAAAAAATTTAAAAGCTCCATCCTTTAAGACATTTAAAATTATAGTGGGAAGCATCAGGGAAAAACTCTATTTTGACAGGCTATGTCTCTTTCTCCTACTTTCTTTCTAAAGCACCCACAAGTATTCCTGTAATATCTGGGTGCTTCAAGATGAACTAATGGGACTTTTGTCTGTAATTCATATAATTTTCTGATATGGTTAGGCTTTTGAGTGGCCTGGGTACTTTTGTGATATAGCCTACTGATAATGATTTTTCTCCACTGAGATAATACTTCCTAAATGAACCCTATTTTGAAACTGTAACACTATGTTTTTATAATTTTCTATCAGTATGTTTTCTTGGTAAAATTTTCAGTTCATATGTTGTTTAATTTTTTTTTGCCAGATGTATTTTTGTAAGCATATCAGTTTTGCACTTACAAGCACTGTGAAAAGCAATAAAAACAGTCATCTTCCTTTCTTTTTTTTCCTTTTTCTTTCTTTTTTTTTTTTCCTTTTTCTTTCTTTTTTTTTTCCTTTTTATATGTAGGAGTCTAGTAGATGT
>VZRH01002011.1:6884-26952 GCA_013397555.1 Urocynchramus pylzowi
GTACCAGGGGGGGCTGTACCAGGAGGGCTGTACCAAGGATGCTGTACCAAGGGTGCTGTGCAGGGGTGCTGTGCAGGGGAGCTGTGCCAGGGGTGTTGTGCCAGGGGTGCTGTACCAAGGATGCTGTACCAGGGGGGCTGTGCAGGGATGCTGTACCAGGGGGGCTGTACCAGGGTGCTGTACTAGGAGGGCTGTACCAGGGGTTCTGTGCAGGGATGCTGTACCAGTGGTGCTGTACCAAGGGAGCTGTAGCAGGGGTGATGTACCAAGGGAGCTGTGCCAGGGGGGCTGTACCAGGGGTGCTGTACAGCCCCACCCACACCCCTGGGCTGCCTCCCCCTCCCAGGCAGCTCACTGCCCAGCCCTCAGCTGCTCTCCAGGAGCTGCTGGGACACAGACCTGGTATGGTGCTGGTCCTTCGTTGGAGACATACAAACAGCACAACTCTCCAAGCTCCCTGTGATTTATTGCTCAGAGCTTGCTTTCTCAGGCAGCTCATTGGTGTGATCCTCACCCAGCCCAGCTCCTGACAGTGAGGTGCCTGCAGCCCAGGGTGGAACATGACAGGTGAAGTCCCTGTCTATCAAGCCAGGGACTCTGATGCCACAGAGAGCTGCTGATGTGGGAGAATCCCAGAATCCCAGGCTGGTTTGGGTTGAGAGGGACCTGAAACCCACCTTGTTCTACCCCTGCCATGGGCAGGGACACCTTCCACTATGCCAGGGGCTCCAAGCCCTGTCCATCCTGCCTGGGTGGGGAATCCATGACAAGAAATCCATGACAAGAAATCCATGCTTCTCCCTGGACTCTCTGGCTCTAATTGAAGGAAGGAAGAGCAATTCTCCTTCTCAGCAGCCTGAGTTATTTCCCTGCCTGCTGCTCAGCCCTCCCCAGCCCTGGAGCTGTAGGAAGAGGAAGGGCTGGAGGAAATGGCTTTCCCCAGGACACTGAGTCCATGGCAGGATGTGTAATAAGCTGTAAGAATGATCTTCCTGGAAATGTCTGATTAGAGAATAATCATTTTCCTCTTCTTGGTGGGAGGGGTTGAGGCTCTTTTCCAGGGAATGACAATGGATTCCTTCTGTTAGAATCAAATCTCAGAGTGTGTGAGCTCCTGTGAATGTACCCAGAGAAATAAATGGAAACAGTTACAGTTTTTATCAGCAGGCTCCCTTGGGAAAAAAGAATTCCATAGGAGCTCTTTTATGGCCCTGTAATAGCAATTTGGGTAAAATCTGACTGCATGGTGGGGCTAGATCACTTCCACTGCTCTTATCCCTAAATGGGAGTTCAAGCACAAGAGGGGGCAGGGAAAAGATAAGGACTGGGCTGCTGTTATTAAAATGTAATCTTGAAATTACCCAGTGCTGGCTGAGATTTAGTGCTGCTAACTGGGCTGGCAGGGCCTTTCCAGGGAGTCAGGGCATTGTTATTCCGTAGAGGGATGTTTATTTATTGTTTTTATTTATTTATTAATCTATTTATATTTGTTTATTGCTATTTGTTGAGGGATACATTAATTAGTAATCTTTTAAAAGGGTTTTGTTACAGAAATATAAACAAATGGATGTTGGGTGACCTTAAATAATGACTATGAAGTTGTGGACTTTGAACTGAAATTCTTAAAATTTATTTGATATTTAGGGAGACTTTTATGCAGAACAGAATGAGGGAAAGCCCAGCAGTATCCAAGGAGTAAACACAATCCTGTCTGATAAATGCAGGAAGGAAGGTTTTCCTGCCTGGTTTTCCCACAATCTCTGTTCTGTACGTTGCACACAAAATAAGTAATATCAGGTCCTAAACTTTGTAAATAAATCAATGAGCCGAGGCCATGACCCTGCAGGGCTGGTTTGCCTTGCTTTGATCCAAAGCCTTGGGATGCAGCTCGTGCAGAAATGACTGTTTGCACCAATATCCAGCACAGTTTAATTCACTCCAGGGATTTGACTGCTCAGGAAAACAGGGCTTTTATTGCCTGTCAGGATTCCTTAAGGGTTATCCCTCCACTCTTGGCAGTGTGCCTGTGCTGCTCAGCTCTCCTGATTCAGCTCCTCTGGTAGAACTTTATTAGAAATCTTTGATCAGTAAAAGTAGAGGTTGAGCTTTGAAAGCCTCCAGCTCATCACCAAACTTTGTTCTTGGAGACCTCAGGCACAGATCAGGTCCTTGTGTGCTGTTTGCTGGGTGGCCAAAAGGAATTTGTCTCCTGATCCATCTCAGCACCACCCAAGGGATGATCCCATCTCCTCTGTGCTCTAAGGAACATGGAAAACATCCCAGAGCAGGTATTCACTCTGGTACCTGGGGGCACTGACTGTCCATGAGTTGCTTTACAGTGTTTGGGAAGAGGGTAATTAAAAAGAGTTCTTAAATGGTGCACAGCAATCCAACCTGGAGAAGTTTCTGGAGGGATCTTCCCAACTGGGATAATTCACAGCACATGGAGATGGAGATTAGAACATCTGGAATAGACATTGAAGTTTAAAATGCCCCTAAAAGCAAAATTCCTGCTATTCCAGGACCTTTACAGGCCCCAGCTGGAGTGGGACTGCCAGTGCACGACCCCTGTGCTGTGACAGCTCTGTGCTCCTGACTGTGCCCCAGGCAGGGCTGCAAAGGAGGGGACAGAGGCAAAGAAAGACAGCACAGAGAGAACTTGTCAGGCTGCTCAGGGCAAGAACCAAGACAGGATTTCACACCTTCCCTCCCAGACCCAGCCATGTCCTGACTGGGACCTCCAGGGATGCCTGATCCGTGCCAGGCACCCCTTTAGAGGAGCTGTAGGATAACTCAGGCTGGAAGGGAGGTCTGGGGTCCCCTTCCAGCCCAAAGCCAAGCCCCAGTGTTGGATCAGCTGTGCCAGGATCAGCTCAGTCAGCCCTTCCCTGCCTTGTGTGGGGACACATGGGTGGGACTGGGGCAGCTGGAGGTGGCAGAGGTGGCTGTGGCTGTGCAGGGGGGTGGCTCTGCTGTCACCTCAGATCTCCTCATGGAGCTGGGACTGAGGGTGCTCTTGTCCCTGGGGTTGGGTCACCCCAAAGTGCAATTTCAAATATGCTCTGTCTTGGCTGGGGTGGGGCTTTGCTCAGGGAGGGCCCCTGAGGCTGCTCTGCCAGAAAACCTGGAGTGTTCTTTGAGGTCTGTGATGCTTTAACTGCAATAAATAATGCAAGCACATAAATTCACCACAGGTCAAGAAGGGGATGAACTGACCAAGATCCCTTTGCATTTTCATGCCACCAGCACAAGGTCCATGAAAGGGGGGGATGTAACACCTGCATCTACCACAGCCAGTAAGAGCCTGAGACGAGAGCTGTGGGACTCCAGGTGGCTCTTCAAAATGCAGTTTATTGTATCCAGGATGTTACAGCAGTCCAGGGTCCTGGGTGACAGAGCCTGTGCCTGCAGCTGTCAGCTCCAGCTGCAGACAAGCCTGAAGACCCTTCAGTTTTGGTTACATTGCATTATAAACTTTTCTTGGCTGAGCATCTTAATACATAAGAACCAATCAGTAGCTTTACCATTACCTACAGCCCATCATAGCTACTCTCATTACCATATTGTGGTCATTACTATCCAATCACATCAGTTAGTATGTTACAGTTTAAGCTTAAAGTTGTTTTTCATTTTTCTTGCAGTGGAAAATTCTTAGACCTTTTTTCTACTTGCCACATCAGCATGTTTGTTTGCCCATGGTATCTTTCTGTTTTTCCTAAGACCTATTTCTGCTTGGTAAAAACATCTTTTTTGTTTGTGGTCAACATATCCTTTGCTCTAGTCATAAAACCTCCTTCCAGCTCAACCTTTGCTTTCTTAGTTGTCCACTAAGACTGGCTCAGCAATTGTCAATTTACAGATCTAGTATTCTTCTATATCAAAGCCTGCTTCCATCTCTATTCCACTCTCAGGTTCTACATTCAGAGAGCTTTCTGCCAAGCACACATATCTGTGAGACTTTCTTGACAAACTTTCATCCTTCCCAACAACAGCCCTCCCCAGGGCCTTTCTGGGGTCAGCACAAAGCTGCTGCTGCTCTGCTTAGACAGGGGAGGCTGAAACCCAGGGAAAGCCCTGGGAGTTGTGCTGCTGGGCTCAGGGAGGGCAGAATTAACATCCAAGCAAGGCTCAGAACCAGATCAGACTGAGTGTTAATACCATCAATAATAAAAATGGGACTCAGCTCTGGTTTTAATCAGTTCTGTGCAGAAGAGGAGGAAAAAAATCATTTTGAATCAGATACAGTTTTGCTTCCAGCCTTTCCAAATCTCTCTGGGCTGTTCCCTGGCTGTGCTGGTGCAAAGGTTGCATTTCTGGCTGCTGTGAGAAGTTCAGGGGCTCAGGAATCAGTGGCCACTCACCCAAAGTTTGTCTCCACCAAGGAAATGCTGTGGGTTTTGTTAAACCAACATCCCACAGTGAGCACAGGCCCTGGCCACTCACCAGCAACATCTGGAGAGGAAAGAGAGAGTCCAGATGGCCACAAGGTCTTGGAGTGTTCCATGGACAGACCAGCTGTCGTCACCCTGAATGCTGCTCCCAAATTTCCCATCAGAACCCCATCTCAGAGGCTGCTCTGTCCTGCTGGGAGATGTTTCAGGGGCTGGCCACACGTGAAGGAGCTGCTGATGCCACCAGGATGGGAGGAGCAGCAGTTAGGAGGTCATTAGCCCAAGGGAGCCTCTGCTCAGGGATCAATCTTTTGATTGATCTGCTCAGGGATCAATCTTTTGATTGTAAATCTTTTCCAGGGATTTACAGGAATTTTAACATCCTTTTTGGGAGCTCTGTGACAGTCACTTATCAGGGAGTTTGCTGATGGCACTTTCAGAGCCACAGAGAATTTCTCAGGCTTTAAACTTCCATACTCCAAACTTTCCTGTTTGCAAAGTGTTCATTATTTCCAAGGACATGATGGCTCCACTGGAGAGGGGGTTTGAACTCTGCCAGGGAAAACAAGGAGATGGTGGAGAGAGTGGCAGAATCGTGGCAGAGCTCCTGGTCTCCAACCATCTGGTTTGGAGCTTGGCTGGACATTTCCATCCTTGGGCAGTGGCAGGAACAGCCCATGGATATGGATCTGTCCTGCAGAAATGGGCACATCCTGGTGCCCCTCCCTGATGAGGGGTCCCAAATCCTGCTGGCCCTGCCTGGCCAGCTGCAGGGACAGCTGGTGGCAGTGCAGTGTCCCTGGGGCTTGGCAAGCTTGGCAATAAAAGCAGGTTTGGTGCTGGCTCCCTCTGACTCTGCTGGACATCAGCTCTGGGCATTCCCTCCTGTCTGACCCACGGGCAGCTGAATGGGATTCACAGTTTCCAGGGCTCTGTCACAGCAAGAACCTGGAGCTGCTGGAGGAGTCCAGAGGAGGCTCCAGGATGAGCAGAGGGATGGAGCAGCTCTGCTGGGAGGAAAGGCTGGCAGAGCTGGGAATGTTCACCTGGAGAGGAGAAGGCTCTGGGATGAACTTGTTGCAACCCTGCAGTGCCTGAAGGGGATCCAGGAGAGCTGGAGAGGGACTGGAGACAAGGGATGGAGGAATGGCTTCCTCCAGGGAATGGCTTCCACTGCCAGAGGGCAGGGATGGATGGGATATTGGGAATTAGGAATTGTTCCCTGGGAGGGTGGGCAGGCCCTGGCACAGGGTGCCCAGAGCAGCTGGGGCTGCCCCTGGATCCCTGGCAGTGCCCAAGGCCAGGCTGGACACTGGGGCTGGGAGCAGCCTGGGACAGTGGGAGGTGTCCCTGCCATGGCAAGGGGTGGGACAAACTTAGGAAACATAATGTGTTTTTGAGCACATCATAATGTGGCTTTGAGCACAAACAAGGAGTAAAATACCTTGTGTGTGTCCCTGTGTGTGTCCCTGCTCAGTCACATCACCCAGTCCCCACACTCAGACCCTGCCTCTGTCCCTCCCTCTGCATTTTCCTGCTCTAAACTCAGGAGCTGCTCTTTTGACAAATTCCTGGAGCAGTTTTCCAGCAGGATGTGCAGCCACAGCCAATCAGACCCATGCAGGGACATCCATGGTGGAGCTTTGCTCCCTCCCAACACCTCCCCATCAGGAATGGTGGAATGTCTGTAATTACAGATCACAGAGCAGTGGGGAAGTGCTGGAGTCACAAAGACTGGAAGCAGCTCTGTGGAACTGGGTGCTGTCAGCTCAGGAGCTGCTCCATCCCTCAGCTGCCTCTCTCTGCATCAATAATTCTGTTCCAGAACCACCTCCCATGGTTCCAAGGCTCCTTGGCACCTTCCCCCTCCTCCTGCCACTCCCCACATGGGATCTGTTAGGCTGAAGAACCAGCTGTGGATCGTTTCCTCCAAAGGCTTTTTGTGCATGAAAAATAGATCAAAATCCTGGGGAGCTATTTATGCTGGTTTATTTTTACAGCTCTGACAGAAATGGTAATAGGAAAATGAGATCAAGATGCTTTTGGTACATTACTGGCAATAAAATAATAAAAAAAAGAGCAAGCTCCAAGCAGATCAGGGTCAGATCCTGCAGGTAATTTCTGTGCTAGGAGTGCACAAAGCCCAGCATGTTCAGCTCCTTCTCAGGGCCTCCAGGTATTGTGGATGCTGTTTTTGAGGCACTTGTCTTTTATGAGTCTGTAATAATCTTTGCATTATGCTATTACAACATAATCAGGTCCTTGTCACGCTGCCAAGGCTGAGCAGATAACATCAGAGCACTGAGGAATTTCAGCTCTAAACTCATTAGGAAGACCCAGATTTGTTCCACGATAGCTCCAAACCTCTCTGGAGCTCTGTGCTCTGCAGGGATGTGCTCTCAGCCAGAGCTCAGGGGGCTCAGGAGGCAGGCTTGGGCTCCAGCAGAGCCTGGCACTTCAGCTGGGAGAGTGTCTCTCCAAGATGGAATTTTAAAATACTCTGCTCCCCTTTTTTTTAAAAAAAGAAATTAACTTCTGGGAGCACTAAAATGACAAAGCTGCAGAAATTCAGGTGTCACTCCTGGTGCCCAAGGAAGTGAAATGCAGTTTTCCAGCAGCTTTCCCAGCCAAGGGGATGTGGACATTTGTCATTCCAGAGGATCCTCCCCATGCTGTGCTTTGGGATGGCAATCTTTGGAATGCAGCTTCCCACCAAGCTTCTGATGGATCTTACCAAGTGATGAGGTCAGACCAGTCCCTCTTGCAGCCAGCACTGATGCACTGGTTAGAGCAGGTTGGCTTGCATTTGTTGGAGAAGCACTGCACAGGTTTTTCCTTGGAAAAGCCTGCAGTGTGGGCAAACTCCACTGCAGTGTGTGGGAATGCTTCTCCTGGAGAATCCCTGTTCTGCATGGATGGGAATCTTGCTTTATTCTGACCTTTTAATATGTCAGATGTTAAACTGTGTTGCTTGAGGATGAAAAGTGGTTATAACCCATTTTTGCTGCAGGTTAGGGGTTGTGGAGTGCCTCTGATTCCACTCTCCTTTGGCATTTTTAGTTGCCATTACAAAAGGAATTAATTTAGGAAAGGTTGGACATTGGGACACTGGACAATTTGGACATTTCTGTTATTGGTCTGGCACAAGATAGACAGGAACCTGTCCAAAGTGTATCACCCATGAGGATAAATCAGGAGAAAAGGAGAGCCAAAGAAGAAAAACAATTAAGTTTTTTAAATGTGTTCTAACTCTGTCCTCCAGCTTTCATTCTCTGCTGGAATGGATGGGCTGGGATGAGCAGGTCCATTTGAAAATCCCATTTTAGGGAGATGGTCCATGGAAACTGGGCCTGATCTGGCTGCTTCTGATCCTCCCTGAAAGGTTTTCTGTGGCCTCAGGACAGAGGAAAGAAATCTGCAGGTACAGCAGTGAAATTCCTTTTCCTGTTCCAACTGCAGGACATGGAGTCTCCTTGAGTTCTCCCTGCAGGTCTCCAGGGTAATTCCCCAGTTGTTCAGGGTGGAGCTGTGCAGGGATTTCCAGCAGGATGCTTGGGTGGGTCCACCCAGGGCTGCTGCCTCTGCCAGGGATGTGCCACAGGGTTTGGTCCTTGTGCTTGGAAATGCTTCTGCATCCCCTGGCTCGGGGTGTGGGGCTGGGTGTGACCTTGCTGGGCCTCAGAGGTGGCACAGTCACTGCTTTGGATCAACCCCACACCCCCAGGCCTGATGTGATCGGTGAAAATACAGATTTTCCTCTTCCTGGAGTGCTCATCCACTGCAGAGATCAAGAGTTGCAGAGCTCCCAAAGGCAGCTGATTTCCCTCCCCTTGTTCCCCTCAGCTCCCCTTCGTGTGACTCCACTGCTGAAGCTCTGCTGGGGTGGGGACAGGAGCCAGTGGCACTCCCAGAGCCTGGAGGAGCCCTCCAGCACTGATTTAGGATCCAACACCCATCTCTGTATAAATATATCTATGAAAAATGCCAAATACCAGCCAGCCTGCTGGGTGTGAGGGTTATGGAATGGCATTGTCACCCATAAAGGGCCACCTGTGATGATGGGAGGTGTTTATCTGCCAAAACTGGGGCTGACCAGGCTGGCTGGGATAGGGGTGTCCCACTGCTGCATTCCACAAGCCTTGTGCCAGGGAAACAAAGGGAGCACAGAGGTTTGGGGGAGCAGCTCCTCCATCCCATTCCTGCAGCACGAGCTTGGCTTGGGGAGCTCCTCCCCTGGTGTCCTGTGGGGACGTGGGATGGAGCATGCTCCAGGTGGGAACAGGAAGGATGGGAATGCTGGGGATGTGGCTGTGCATGTTGTTTGTTCCCACAAAAGTAGTAATTTGGAGAGGTAAAGTCTCTCAGAACTTTACAGGAGAATTTTTTCTTTCTTTGCCTTTTCTGCTGTTTCTCAGTTTGATTATTTAGCCCTTTGTGCTGGTACATTCTGAATTATTTCAGCTGCCCAGTAATTGTGTTTTCCCCTTAACTTTGGAAGTTACTTTTCAAAGGAGGGAGGGGAGCAAAGATAAGGCAAAGCTGCAAAATGGGAACTCTATGGCTAATTAAGGCAGGGGGGTGCTAATCACCTTAGAAATGAAGTTATTAGCTGAAAAGCCTGGAGTGGGTGGAATGAAAGTTAGGGAAGGGTTTTCCCCCATTTCCATCTGTCACAATGCATTGAGAGATTCAAAGTTTCCCTTGCAGACATGTCCTGACACCATTAGATGTTGTCTCTTTGCATTAACTGCAGAGTTCAAGCTGGTCCAGGGTGGATTTCAGTCTGAATAGTTAAAATTTAGCCAAGTTTTGAGCAAAACAAGGCAGGGTTTCATGGGAGCTGCCAGTGCTCCTCATGGATGTCACACCATGCTCCAGCCAGGACACCATGGCCAGGACCCAGGGTGATCACTGTCCCCACTGTTTTCTGGCTCTCCCCACCTTCACAGCCAGCAATTCCTTCCCCATATCCCATTCATCCCTGTCCTCTGTCATTTTTAAGCCATTCCTTGTGTCCTGGCCCTCCATCCCTTGTCCCAAGTCCCTCTCCAGCTCTCCTGGAGCCCCTTCAGGCACTGGGAAGAGCTTTCTCTTCTCCAGGTGGGCAGCCCCAGCTGGCACAGGAGCTGCTGGTGCTGGTGGGGGCACCTGGGGCTCTGCACCCCTGCAGAGCCCTGACCCAGCTGGGCTGGCCCTGGCAGGCTCTGAGGTCCCAGCTGTGTCACAGACTCTCTCACACAGCCACAGCAGCTCTGTCTGTGCTGCCAGAGGGGGGCTGGGGACCAAAGCTGGCTCATCCCAGCACTGGGGCACAGCCTGTCACAAGGACACCTGGTGGTGACCAAAGTTTGCCTCCCACAGGGAAACAGGAATTTGGAGAAGGGCTCTGAGTCCAAGCATTCCCCAGCACTGCCAAGGCCAGCACTGAGCCTGTCCCCAAGTGCCACATCCACATGGGTTTTGAACATTTTCAAGGACACTGACTTAAGGGATGGTGACTCCACCACTGCCCTGGGCAGCCTGTTCCAATAATTGACAACCCTTCCAGGGAAGGAATTTTCCCAATGTCCACCCTAAGCCTCCCCTGGCACAAGCTGAAGCACTTCCTTCTTGTCCTGTCACTTGTCAGCTGGGAGAAGAGACCAACCCCCACCTGTCTTGAAACTTCTCTGGGTTTGAACAGACAGGTGTCTGCTGAGGAAGGCAGGAGCCTCCCTTGAAATGGAAAATGTAAACCCCCTCCCTCCAAATTGTTGTCATTTTGAAATTAAGGAGCTCTCAGGCAAAGATGTGGGAATAGGAATAACAGATCTTTATTAGGGAAGAAAATAAAAGTAAAATAAAAAATGCAGTAATACAAAGCAACAGTTCCAGAGTCAGAACAGGCCCTGACCCCCTGTGGGTCAGGCTGGTGGCAGCAGGGCCATCCCATGGTGGCTGCAGCCCTCCTGCAGTGCCAGCTGTGGCTCTGCTGGAGAAAGGGTGGAGTTTTCCTCTGAAGGTCCAGTGGAAGAGGCAGCTGCTCCTCTGGGAATCCAGTGGAAAGGCTGTTCTCATGTCCCAAAACATCAGATTATATCCAGGTAGGAATGCTTGGCTCCTCCCCTGGGCAGAGCCTCTCCCAGTGGGATGATGGAATTTGATCAGCCATGCAGGGACACTCAGTGGCCATGGACAGCAGAGATCTCCTGGAGGGAGGATGGGCTGTGGGAGAGATAAAGGAAATTGCCCAGTGAGCAGCAGAGAACTGCCCCAGCTCTGACAGATGGTGATAGAATGCACACCCCCAGCCACATCTTGTAACCAAAGACAAAACTCCTCTCAGGTAGAAAACAAGAAGGTCCCCCTGAGGCTCCTTCTCTCATGTGCCAAAGCTCCTGGGAAGCAGATTTAGCAGTCAGCTGTGCTTGGATATTTCATTCCCCAGGACAAGTCACTGCTTTTCCATGCTGAATCCTTAGGACAGTGACATTTTCCTTGGAAAAGAATTACAGATGTATTCCCCAGCAGACTTCTGCAAAACACATCAAAGATCTCTGGGTGATGGATTTGTTTTCTGTTTGTTTTTCTGGGATTCCTTCACTAGAGTTTGGTTATTTATAAATCCCAGCATTTCCCATGGGTTTGATTCCTCCTGTGTGTGGATTGATGGAGATGTTATTGACTCACCCTCATTTTCTTAGGGGACTGGGTCTATTTTTAGTTCTGTATCACTTCATGGATGAATGAGTGGCAATTTAATTGTTGTGTGGGAATGGGAATGTCAGACAATAGGGAAAACTGGAGCCTTGCTCATCATATTTAACCTGCTGAGTTAATGTACCCTGAGCCTCTGAGCATGGCTTTGTGTGACAGGGACAGTTTCCAAGGGATGGAGGGACATGACAGGGGGAATGGCTTCTACTGCCAGTGTAAGGACAGATGGGAGATTGGGCAGGAACTGTTCCCAGGCAGGGTGGGCAGGCCCTGGCACAGGGTGCCCAGAGCAGCTGGGGCTGCCCCTGGATCCCTGGCAGTGCCCAAGGCCAGGCTGGACACTGGGGCTGGGAGCAGCCTGGGACAGTGGAAGGTGTCCCTGCCATGGCAGGGGTGGCACTGGGTGGGCTTTAAGGTCCTGTCTTGGTTTGGGAAGACAGGTGTCTGCTAAGGAAGGCCAGAGCCTCCCCTGGAATAGAGAATGTAAACCCCCTCCCTCCGAATTGCTATAAAATTTAAATCAAGGGGCTCTCAGGCAAGAAATATGGGAGCAGGGATAACAGTCCTTTACTAGGGAAACAAGCAAACAAAAATAAAAATATAAAATAAACAAATGCAGTAGATTAAAACAACACAGACAGAGTCAGAACTCAACCTGACACCCGGTTGCTCAGGGTGTAGTCTCAGTCCAATTGGAATTGTGGCTGCAGTCTTCCTGGACTCAGTCCTCAGGGGTGGTTCTGTTGGAGCAGGAAAATCCTATCGAAGGGAAGGTGAAGATCTTCCTCTGCTGATCCAGATGAAAAGGGGGAATTCTCTTTCTGAGTGAAACCCAGCAAGAGCTGTCCCATCTCTCCAGATTCCCAGCTGTATCCCTGTAGGAATGCTTGGCTCCTCCCTCTGGGCAGAGCATCTCACAATGGGATGTTAAAGTTCTTATCAGTCATGCATTGACATTCAATAGCCTGTTATCAGCAGATGTCTGCCTGGAGGGAGGAGTGCTTGTGGAAGAGATAAGGAAAACTGCCCACTGAACAGAAGACAACTGCCATACAGATGGCAAATAGAATACAATTTGTTTCACAATCCATGACAGGTCCCTTCCAACCCAAACCATTCTGGGATTCTGTGATTCCCTAAAAAATCTGTGAAAAACACATTCACTCTCCTGTGAAAATGTAAAAAGTTTAATAAAGGACCATAGGAGACAAGGAGCACAGAGCAAAGGTTGTTATGGCTGGGTGCATCTTGGCACTGAACCGGGAGCACCCTGTTATCCTCGGGGATACCCCTTAGATCCCTTTTAATCACATCAGCCCTTTGCATGTTCACAGACCCTTATGCATAGTAAACTTTTTCCCAAACTAGTTTACATGTTCCAAGAACTCTTTAGCACAGCTCCTCCCTGGTTCCACCTTTTCAGAGCATGTGGATTCCTTGGTTGTGGTTTTGGTCCTTTTTTATCATCTTCTTCAGCTTTGGCCCCTGCCCACGCTGCCTTCAGCCAGCGAGTGCTGACAGTTGGCACATCTGTACAGGTGTCCTCATCCTGTGTTCCCTGGATGTTATCCCATCCCAGCAGGCATTTGAACACAAGCACACTTATATCAGCTATTGCACTGCTATGTCTGAGCTTAATTAACAACTGAAATAAAATCTCTATCTTTATAACAAAGTTACTTTAACATCACACATACAAAATCCATTTCAACATTTGTGAAAAGCCAGTATTATAATATGTATCTATAACAAATCCAGTAGGATTCCTTAGCAGGAAGGTGCTGTGTGTGTTACAGGGCTTTGCTGGGATCAGTGGTTGCTCAGCTGGGACACAAAAGGTGCTCAAGGACCCTCCTGCCCTCCAGGCTGGGTGAAGTCAGGGCTGGCACATCAGGGCAGGGGCCTGCCCTCGTGCTGGGGGGGTTGGGATCCACTGGGCTTTTCTGGCTGTGTCCTGTGGGCAGCAGGAGAAGGAATTCTGTGCCCTTGAGCCGTGCTAAGGGCTGAGGCCTCACTCTGAGCTTGTGGGGCAGGCACAGCTCCACAGCCATGGGGGATTCACTTGGGCTCCCTGTGCAGCTCTTCACCTGCATTTGGGGTGCAGGAGGGGCAGAAATTCCTTGTGGGGCCACGGGGGAACAAGCAACTCCTTCCTGGGACAGGGATTCCAGCGTGACTTGGCCTGTCACGCTGGAATATTCCTGGGTCACAGCTCTCTTTGCTCCTGTTGCTCCCAGCAGAAATATTTATAAACACTTCATAAAAACAGGAGTTCTAAAAATTTATAATGACAGTTCAGACTCTGTTTAGGAGGTAGATATGTGGTCTTTCCTTGGATAATTCCTGAATTAAGTTTGTATTGATCTCTCTGGACCAGGCTGTGGATGTGCCTTTTGCTCAGTGCCCAGCTCTCTGCCTCACCCAGGTTATTCCAACATGGGGATTTCCTGGTGGTTTGTACAGATATTCCCGAAATGTAAGGAAGCTGACATGAATTAATTAACTGAAGCTCAAAAGAGTAACAGTGCTATGGAGTGACTCGGGGTGGGCTGCTGGAGAATCACGTTAATTATGATTTTAGTAGTTCCAAAAGAATTATTCTGGTTTTAAACCAGGACAAAACCTAACAGATCTCAAAAAGTACAAAACCAGGAGATGCTGGGGATCATTCTGGACAGGAAGATTTATTCAGTGTAGTGGTTGAGCCCAGCAGCCTTGGGAGCACCTAAGGGCAGGGCTCATTCCTCTATGTCACCAATATGGTGAGAAACTAGCAGGCAAGAAACACAGGCAGTTTCTGCCTTAGGAATATTCCTTTAAAAATATATCTGTTTTTCTGTGGGGTTCCTAGTTCAGCTCTGATTTGCTTTGCCTGTGGCCTGTGGCAAACCTTGAGTGGACCTTGTTGGGTTGGCTGGGGTGGGAGGAGGAGGGGATGGACAGGAGGTCCCTGTCTGAGAGACCAGCTCTGAATCCACTCTGGGGCATGAAACTGTGTTTAAAGTGTCCTGAAAGGTCAGATGACAGAGCAGGAGTACAGGGGGATTGTCTGCACGTCTGTGCAGCAGCTGACACAAATACAACGGGCTCAGGTGTTCTGTTGTGCAGCAATCCAGGTGGGAACAGCATGAGGAGCAGGGGTACCCCACGGGAAGGTGTCCCCTCGCTGTGCCACCCTCTCTGCTGCCACCTGGGCATGTGCCCACACTGCAGGGGCCAAAGCCACCCCTGGAGGTGACACCGGGCACTGCTCCAGGCTGGGGACTCCTGGTGCTGCTGGAAGAGGGAATTGAGCAGGCCCCATGAAAATTAGGGCCCACAGGTGGGAGGAAGGGGTGGTGAGCCTGGAAGGGATCCCAGAAACGCTGGGTGTGACAATAATTGTGCAAAATGATTGTGCAGAGCAGCCTGCTCAAGGCCTGCTTGGAATGTGGGTTTGGAATGATTGCCCAGGGCCTGGAGTCCTGTCTGGAAGGTAAATAACTTCTTGCTGGTGACTAACAGGCAGGGAAGAAGCCAGGTATGGCAAGTCTTCCTGCAAATCCCCTGTGTGTGAGATCAAAAGAGGATCTTACAAGATTTTATTAACTTGTAAACTGTGATTTAAGGAAATTTGAAGCAGCACGTGAAAGAACAATAATGAACAAATGTTTTCAAGTGGGAGAAATCTGTCCCTGCCATATGTTTCACTGACTCATCCCTTCTGCAGGAGGGGATCTCGGAATGGTTTGAACTATTGCAGTCACTAATGCTTTTTATGTGGGGGGAAATGCAGCACTGGATCCTTCACCGGGTGAGGAAGAGACCTGATCCCTCTAAAGCTTTGGGCACAGGTTAATCCAGGAGTGGCTGGGGTTGGAAGGGACATAAGGATCCTGCAGTTCCAACCCCAGAAATGCCCCCTGTGTGTCTCAGTGCTGGGCAGAGGCCACACCTGGCCGTGGGCTCTCCGCCGGGTTGAGACACGCTGCCGGGCCGGCGGGACAGCGCGGAACGCTCGGAACTCCTGTCCCTCCCTGCCGCGGGTCCTGCCCGTGCTGAGGGAGCTGTGGCTGTGTTGCAGGTGTGGCTGTGTGGGGGCAGCATGGAGGTGCTGCCCTGCTCCAGGGTGGCCCACATCGAGCGCAAGAAGAAGCCCTACAACAACAACATCGGCTTCTACACCAAGCGCAACGCGCTGCGCGTGGCCGAGGTCTGGATGGACGACTACAAGTGGCACGTCTACATCGCCTGGAACCTGCCCCTGGAGGTACTGCCTGGCCTCGTGGCCACTCTGTGCTTAAAACCTGAATTATGGAGCAGTCAGTGTCCCTAAGCTCAGCCTTAACCCCCCCGGTGTCAGCCCCAGCAGAGCTGCCTCGGCTTTGAGGGAGAGGCTCCGAAAGCTGCAGGCTGTGGAGGGATTCCTGCTGTTCCCGCAGCCTTTCTAGTGTGGTTCTAAGAATTAAACCTGGACTGTGGTGTTTATCTCCCCCCTGTGTGTTTACCCAGCATGAGGGGAAGTCCTGACACTGCTCTGCAGGTGGTCTGTCTGCAGCCAGATTATTGATGTCAGTCAGCATTGTTAGTGCCTCAGGTTTATTCCTGTGTCACTTCCAGCCCAGCTCGGGTTCCCAGCTCATGGCCACTGATCCCTCCCAGAGCTCCCCAGGGGCTGGGGCTGTTTGTTTTCCCAATGCTGGAAAGTTTAAGGGTAAAGGATTGGAGGTTGGTAGCTCACAGAAGGGATTCTCTTCCTCCTAAACCTTCTCCTTAAAGAGTTTTGGTGGTTCCTTTGATTTCTGCCCAGAAATGGTAAGGTTTTCTTGGATCTGACACATTAATTTTGGTGTAAATCCTGCCACCACACAGCTTGGTGAATCTTTGGAAAACCACGAGGTGCCACCAGGTGAGCATGTCCAGGGACACATCCTGCACAGGGATCACTCCCTGCACTTCTGGGAAGGCTCCACAGGCTCCAGGAGGGATTTCTGCAGGTCCAAGGCTGCTGCTGGGGCTCTGCCCTCCCTGCAGGTTGTGTCTGATCTTGGAAGCCAAGAGCATCTCCTGGTTCCTGGCTCCAAACCCTGCCTGGAGCAGCTCTGGCAGGATCAATGCCCCATTCCTGTACTGGCATTGCCAGGGAGGAGCAGGGAGGTGGGCATGGGGAGGCAGCAATGCCCCTGGGTCATGGGTGGGATGAGCAGGTGAATGAGCACTGGGGGCTTCCCATTTTCCCTGGGAGGTCAGACTGGTGCCACAAGTGCCCAGCCCCGCTGGGTGCAGTTATTTCCAGCCCCACCTTGGTGCTAAAAATGAACACAAAATATTCCTGCTTGGCCAAGGCTCAAAGAGCTGCTGAGCCCTGGTGCTGCTGAGGGAGCACCCCCAGCTGGTGTCAGCTGCAAGAAGAGAAGAGGCCTCTGCAAAAGGAGGGGAGCACAAACCCCTGAGCTGCTGCTGAGGAAAGGTTACAACTGGGAGAGCTGCTGGTGTTTGGAGGCACAGCAGTCACAGCTGTGTGCTGCACTGGGGAGCAGCCTGGCAAGGGCCAGGAGCTGCAGCTTTGTGCTCCTGGGGGTGGGGGGCCATGGCCAGGTGGAACAAAAATACCAGGAAATGCAGGAATAGAGATGGAAAGGAAAGCTGCTTTCCCAGGGAGCTGCAGGAGGGCTCTGGCTCTGACAGGCACCACTCCAGGGGCTGGGAGATGGGGAGCTGCCTCCAGGACTGAGGGAATTTGGGGATCTTAAAAAGAGGCTTCAAGATCCAAATGCTTATGGGCAGGGATCAGAAATCCTGATCCTTGGGCTGATTCCTTTTTAGAGGCGAGGCATCATCTTCCTGCTCAGGAACAGATTGGGAGCATTGCAGAAAGGATTAAAATCCATTCTGTGGAGCTTGGAAAAGGCAGCATCACATGGATGAGCACTGGGGGTGGGAGCAGGCCTGGGTGACCCAAAATCAACTGGAGATTTTTATGTAGGTCTTCCCAATAGGTCTGGGTTCCCCAAAATCCATTTGAGACTTTTATACTGGTCTTTTCCCAATCAAATCAAGATTTAATTTGAGGGAAGCCTTGTTGGGTGGGGGAGGTTTTATGGCTATGCACTGGATTATTTTGTGATGCCAAGGCAAAGCCCTGCCCTGCCCATCCCAGGTGCTGCCTGACTGCTCTGAGCTCCACCTCACCCACTCAGATCTCAGCCTGTCCTGCCTCTCTCCACTGAATCATCTTTATTTTTACCTCTCAGCTACCAGGGGCACATTGAAACGGTGTCTCTTCTAAAGCAGAGTGAATAATTCATTAGGAGATCATTACAAGCATTGTAATGGAAAATTGCTTTCCCAGTTGTGTTTAATGATCTCTGAGAAAGACAAGAGCAGGAGCTGGACCAGAGTGGAAGCCCAGGCACGTGCAGGAGGAAGGGGCTGCTGTGTGCCTGCTTTGGCTTCCCTGCTGCATTAGCTCCCCAAATCCCTTGGTGGAACAAAGGGGGGCAGCTCTCTCCCTGCTCCCAGCTCCTGCTGGGTTATTCCTCAGGGCCAGCTTTGTCTGCAGAGCACTGGGGTTCTGCTGTGTCTCCAGGGAGACCATTCCACCCATTGGAATTGCCCAAATTGCCAAGAGCTTTTCCTAAGGTTCAGCCTCAGCTTTTCTTCTCATGCAATTTTTATCCTTTATTCTCAGCTGTCTGCCTCTGCTATATTTGAATCTTAAACCTTTCTGTCTTTCCTTCATTCTTTTCCCATTTATTTTACACCTTTTACCCCTCCCTTCCTCTGGGTTGTGTCTCAGTGGGGTCAGGGAAGGGTTTGGTGCTTCGTGCCCATCCAGGGTTTGTATTTCCATCTTTTAAATCCTGATACCCACTTGCTGCTAAACCTGTGCCTCAGAACCCAAAACAGGAGGATAAATCTTTTAAAAACACCCTGTTTAAAAATACAGATCAGTCTTTGTCAGATGGATCCAAACCCAGGAGAACTGGGAGAAAACTCCCCAGTTTCACTGCACTTCCCCACCTTCCTCCAAACCTTTTCTTCTCCCGTTGGCTCCTATTTTGTAAATTATCCCCAAGGGCCTGTCCAGCATCATCCCATGGCCATTGCAAGGGGGCCCTCAAAACCCAGCAGAGAAGTTGGTGTCCCCCTCTGAACCCACATCTTCCTTCTGATGATTTCAGCCCTGGATACACATCCCAGAATTCTGGGATTACTCTACCCCTGACAGTTCCCAGGCAGTTTGAAAAGGATCTCAAAGCTCTGTAAAATACTTTCATTGTACCTTTTCTTGGAAGTGTGACCATTCAGTGATGTCCTGTTGTTGTTTTTCAGAATCCAGGGATTGACATTGGGGATGTTTCTGAGAGGAAAGCCTTGAGGAAGAGCCTGAAGTGTAAAAATTTCCAGTGGTACCTGGACCATGTTTATCCAGAAATGAGGAGATACAACAACACCATTGCTTATGGAGAGGTAATTTAGTCCCTTGGCTCAGCCTGCTAATATTTACAGTCCCTGATGAAACAGCCTCAAAGGAGAAGAGTCTGAATCAAAATGGACTTTTTCTATGTAATTATCTAAATTTGCATAAATCTGCTCCCAGTTTCTTCTAAAAACCAGTTTGGGGATTTGTTGCTGATCTTGACTGTTTAAAGTAAAAGAAGTTAATACATCATTTAGTGAATTGACAGAAATTATCCATATTTCCCATTGACTCCATGGATTAAGCAGCTGTATTTGTATTTTTAATACACAGGCATCTTCTAAAACCCTGTGACTTGAACTCAGCCTAATTCCTGACAAGGTCCCTGGAGGATTCAGTGCCTTGTCACAACAGCTTAAGGACAAGATAAAATAAGGGGACTTAATTCAATCTCTGCTGTCTTTGAAAGCATTCTGGGAATATAGAAAGAGTCATTTATGGGAACTAATAACAAATACTCTGCTGCAATGGAGCTGATGGAGTAGTGGCACTTGGAGTAGGCTTCTCGAAGCCTGGGCACCCCAGATGGGTTATTCATTTTTATTCATTTTAGGAAAGATTTTTTTATCAAAGTTACTTAAGGCCTTCAAGCTAAAACCTCCCAAAAATTCTACTTTCATAGCAAATGAAATTTCAGAATGGTTTGGGGTGGAAAAAAGCCCAGCTTGAACGAGGATGTGATGATTCCAAGGTGATCTTTGTTTGAGTTGAGCTTTTTTCCCTGCCTTGTTGAGCACTCTGAGATTTCACTGAAATCTGAGGTGTTCTGCATTGATTTCTGGCAGCCTAAACCTGGGTTTGTCCCCACCCCCATGACCAAACACAGAGCCAGCTGTGGCCAGGGACCCTGCTCCTTGGAATGGGGATTAAGATACAAAACCAGCCATCATTAGCCCTGGATTCAAAGCAAGGTTTAGGGCTCTGTGAGTTTTCTTTGCCTGATTATTCCTGGTGATACAGCAGTGAGATCTAGAGAGGGTAGAGAGGGCTGAGCATCAGTTTCCTGCTTCTCTCTGATAAGAGAGAGCTATAACTCTGCCCCTTTTATGCCTTAACTCTGCCCCTTTTGTGCCTTAACTCTGCCCCTTTTGTGCCTTAACTCTGCCCCTTTTGTGCCTTAACTCTGCCAATTTTTTGTGCCTTAACTCTGCCCCTTCTGTGCCATAACTCTGCTCTTTTTCTGCTGTAATTCTACCAATTTTTTGTGCCTTAACTCTGCCCCTTTTGTCCCTTAACTCTGCCCTTTTTCTGCTGTAATTCTGCCAATTTTTTGTGCCATAACTCTGCCCCTTTTGTCCCTCCCAGCTGCGGAACAACAAGGCCAAGGACGTGTGCCTGGACCAGGGCCCGCAGGAGAACCACACAGCAATACTGTACCCGTGCCATGGCTGGGGCCCTCAGGTGAGGCTGGCACTGCCACAGCCAGGTGGCATGTCATGGTTTGGGAAGACAGGTGTCTGCTAAGGAAGGCCAGAGCCTCCCCTGGAGTAAAGAATGTAAACCCCCTCCCTCTGAATTG
>VZRH01002011.1:27168-43117 GCA_013397555.1 Urocynchramus pylzowi
CCTTAACTCTGCCCCTTCTGTGCCATACCTCTGCCCCTTCTGTGCCATAACTCTGCCCCTTCTGTGCCATAACTCTGCTCTTTTTCTGCTGTAATTCTACCAATTTTTTGTGCCTTAACTCTGCCCCTTTTGTCCCTTAACTCTGCCCTTTTTCTGCTGTAATTCTGCCAATTTTTTGTGCCATAACTCTGCCCCTTTTGTCCCTCCCAGCTGCGGAACAACAAGGCCAAGGACGTGTGCCTGGACCAGGGCCCGCAGGAGAACCACACAGCAATACTGTACCCGTGCCATGGCTGGGGCCCTCAGGTGAGGCTGGCACTGCCACAGCCAGGTGGCATGTCATGGTTTGGGAAGACAGGTGTCTGCTAAGGAAGGCCAGAGCCTCCCCTGGAGTAAAGAATGTAAACCCCCTCCCTCTGAATTGCTATAAAATTTAAATCAAGGGGCTCTCAGGCAGAAAATATGGGAGCAGGGATAACAGTCCTTTACTAGGGAAACAAACAAACAAAAATAAAAATATAAAACAAACAAATGCAGTAGATTAAAACAACACAGAGTCAGAACTCAACCTGACACCCTGTTGGTCAGGGTGTAGTCTCAGTCCAATTGGAATTGTGGCTGCAGTCTTCCTGGACTCAGTCCTCAGGTGTGGTTCTGTTGGAGCAGGAAAGTCCTGTCAAAGGAAAGGTGAAGATCTTCCTCTGCTGATCCAGTTGAGAAGGGGGAGTTCTCTTTCTGAGCAAAACCCAGCAAGAGCTGTCCCATCTCTCCAGACTCCCAGCTATATCCCTGTAGGAATGCTTGGCTCCTCCCTCTGGGCGGAGCATCTCACAATGGGATGTTAAAGTTCTTATCAGTCATGCATTGACATTCAATAGCCTGTTATCAGCAGATGTCTGCCTGCAGGGAGGAGTGCTTGTGGAAGAGATAAGGAAAACTGCCCACTTAACAGAAGACAACTGCCATACAGATGGGAAATAGAATAGTATTTGTTTCACAATCCATGACATGGCACCACAGGGGACAGGCTGGGCTGTGGCCTTCGCTCTCCAGTGTTAAAAACACCTCAGGTATCACAGGGGGTTTTCCCAGCTGCTCCTGCTGTGTTTTCTGGATCCCCATCATCCTGCCAGAGCAGCAAGGAAAAGCCTTGAAAGAAATTGGAAATCTTTGTAAATTGAAAATGTTGGAAAGTTGAGATTTTTTGCAATTTGAAACAAAAAAATTGAAATTTGTAGTTTAAAATAAAATCTTCCAGACAAAGGCAAATAACAATAATCATGGACGCAATCTGAGAATTTCCTTCCCAAGGCCAGGCTGGATGGGAGTTGAATGGAAGGTTGGAATAAGATGATCTTTAAGGTCTCTTCCAACCCAACCCATTGTGGGATTACTTCTCTTCCACCCAGCAGAATAAACCCAGACTAATGGGGTAAAGAAAACAATTAGTGCTGTGGTAATGAGCCATTTCAGCTTGGCTGGAAATTGTTTTCCAGCACTTCTTTTGCCTCTCCAAAAGTTTTGGAGCATCTGGGGCCCAGCAGGCTTAAGGAGGTTCATTTTCAGCTAAAAAAATATGCAGTTCAAGGAATGGGTAAGCATAAAAATCCTGTTCTCACTCCACAGTCACCCTGGACTCAGTGATCCCAGAGTTCACCTAAGCCTGAGCTGGGAACTTGAGGAGCTGGGAACCAACTGTGGGGTGGAGAAAGTCCCACTTTGGGTTACCCTTGCCTTAAACAAAGATCAGTCCCTGGGGCTGGTGGAGTCCCTGCTGAACAGAACCTGCTCTTGTTCAAAAATCCTATTTTTCTCTTAAATGGCACCAACTGCCTTTTGCACTTTGTGGCTGGAAATCTGAGCCTCTAAGTGCATTATTGTGTGAGAAACTAGATTGGGCTGCCATTGGCTGCTGACCCTGGGCTTTAGGGTGAATGGCTGAGAACAGGTTATTTATTTTTCCCTCAGTGCTATTGGGATTAAGCTTAACAATGTTTTCTTTCCCTACCTGAAGTTCTGAAGTCAAATTTTGCTGGCTGCCTGGAGCTTACCCATTTCATCCTTCCTGGTCTTCCCTCTCCACATTGTCCCTTCCCTCTTGAGCTGAGGGCCAGTTCTTTGCAGTTCCTTTGTTTCATATTACATCCAATTAGTGAAACTCCTGGAAAATGCTGGTTTTAAGCAGCTATCAGTGAGTGTAGAAGCTTTGAAATGGCCTTTGTGGCTCCATGAAGGAAATTGGACATTCCCTACAACTGTTTAATTAATGGGCTGCAGGTTGTAATTTATGGCTGGGAATGGAATTAGAAGTAATGGAACTCTGGTTTGTGTGTGTGTGTATGAATATATATCTCTATATATATATGTGTATGTATATATTTCATTTTTATTTATTTGTATGTGTATGAAACCCCACAAGGAGCTGTTGAGCTCCTTTGGAGTTGCTCACATCCCAAACCACATGTAAGTGTCCTAAAATCCCCCCTTCTCTCCTTGATCCTGGGGCCCATCCCAGACATTCTGACACCCCACACATTCCTTATTTCAGAATACAGAAATTATTTCACTGCCAGCCTTGGCAGGAATGAGGGAGGGGCAGGTGTGGGGTCCCTGCTGGCACTGTCACATCCCGAGGACAGCAGGGCTGTGCCTCCTGCTCCTGCCACCCCAGGGGTGCTGGGGTCTTCTTGGAAGCCCTCCCTCTTCCTAGATACAGTCCCAGCCCATCCCTCTGGCTGTGGATCCCCAGCCCAGCTGGGAGAGAGGGAATGCTGGGTCTGCCAGGAGGGATTGGTGCCATTCAGGACACTTTGTGTCCTGTCCCCAATTTCTGCTCTCTCCTGTGACTGCCCTTGGATTTAAGCTCAGCCTGGATGCAGTTCAGGGTGGTGGCTCTGAATGCAGGTGAGATATAGCCTTTACTCACTCATCCCTCACTGAGTAAAACTTTGGGGATTTTTCTCTCATTTTCCCTTCAGCTTTCCATTCTCCCTGCTTCCATTCACTTCCAGGTCAAATCATTATGAGATTCCATCATCATCTTTTTATCCTGTAATTATATTGAGGCTGCTGATGGATTTTTTTCCTGCTTGATGGCTTCATCTTTGAGGCAATCCCTCATGGAAGCACCTTGCTGTAATGATGTATTACACTAATAATGCAGCGATAGCTCATTGCAGTGACACAGCTATGGTGATATATTAAGGTGATAGAAAGCACTATAATGCTATAAAACTTAAGATAATGTTCACCCAGCAGAGCATTTCATTTAATTATAGGCTAAAATATGTTTTGCCCATTTAAGCAGCAGAAGTTGAGGACAAAGCCATCAATAGTGAGCTCATGGGGGACACGGCAGGAGCAGGGGTGACGAAACAGCACCCTTTAATCAGATTAAATTGTGGTAAAAGGCAAATCCTGAACATTTTACTGATGGCTGCTAATTGATGTTCTTCTCAGAGCAGAAGGGAAGCTAAACAACCCAAAATTATTTTCCAATAGAGTCAATGAAGGTCATCAAGGCTTTTATTTCCCAGGTGCTGGGATGTCTAATTAACTTTCTGCCATCCCTGAGATGCAGCCAGCCAGAAATCACAACCACAGGAGATGGATTGAAGGTGCAGCTTTGCCATGGGGGATCAGCCCCAGCCCTGGGGCAGCTGAGGGAGCTGGGAAGGGGCTGAGCCTGGAGAAAAGGAGGCTCAGGGGGGAACTTGTGGCTCTGCACAGCTCCTGACAGGAGGGGACAGCCGGGGGGGTCGGGCTCTGCTCCCAGGGAACAGGGACAGGAGGAGAGGGAACGGCCCCAGGCTGGGCCAGGGCAGGCTCAGGGTGGATTTTGGCAAAATTTCCCCATGGAAAGGGTGCTCAGGCATTGGAATTAGGTTGCCCATCCCTGGAGGTGCCCGAGGAAAGGCTGGACGTGGCACTCAGTGCTCTGGGCTGGGGACAAGGTGGGCATTGGGCACAGCTTGGACTCGATGGGCTGGGAGGGATTTCCAACCCCAGTGGTCCTGGGATTGCCCCCAGGGACAGCTGAAGGGGGGAATGTGGCCAGGTGCAGTTTCCTGGATGAGGTTTTATGGAAGGATGTTCCAGGGGCTGGGGATATCAGTCAGTGCCTCTACCTGGGAGTGTGGCTTTGGGCCACTCAAACTGGTGAAGGGGTTAAAGACCTACAGAGTTTGAGGCACTTTGAAATGCTTGGCTTAGGAATAGTTTTAAACTATTTTCCTTTGGTCCTTTGTCTTGGTCTTTCCCTTGTTTCTTGTCCTGTCCCAGACTGGGATGGGGGCCCTGGTTGCTCTGGAGAGGAGCAAAATAACAAAAGAGGAATTAGGGCTGGGAATTAACCTCTGCATTTAATTCAGGAGAGATTAATTCCAAGCCCTAATTCCTCTTTTTTTTTCCTTCCTCGAGGAGAGGCTGGGAGAAGAGCTGGGGGGGCTCACCTGGAGAGGGAAAGGCTCCAGGGAGAGCTCAGAGCCCCTGCCAGGGCCTGAAGGGGCTCCAGGAGAGCTGGAGAGGGACTGGGGGACAAGGGATGGAGGGACAGGACACAGGGAATGGCTTCCATTGCCAGAGGGCAGGGATGGATGGGATATTGGGAATTAGGAATTGTTCCCTGGCAGGGTGGGCAGGCCCTGGCACAGGGTGCCCAGAGCAGCTGGGGCTGCCCCTGGATCCCTGGCAGTGCCCAAGGCCAGGCTGGACACTGGGGCTGGGAGCAGCTGGGACAGTGGGAGGTGTCCCTGCCATGGAGGGGTGGCACTGGGTGGGCTTTGAGGTCCCTCCAATCCAAACCATCCCATGATCCTGTGATCAGGGTTTGGGCTGCTCCTGACCCCTCCTGTGGGGAACACCTGGCAAATGAGCATCAGGGGGCTGTGAGGAGCTCAGGGCCTGATCTCATACACAACATTTTCACTCCAGGTGTAACTCCAGCATCACCTGGGAGCACAGCCAGGCCCACCCCAAGGGAGCTGGGCACCCTGATTGGATCTGGGGTCATGAGCTGCAGTCCAACCCTGTTACATTGTTTTAACTTGATTTCCAGTGTTTAATTATGACAGCCCAGATAACCCAAACTCCCCAGTGGATTTACTGCCTCTTCCCTGGCATCTGGGTCACAGATATGCTCAGTTAATTAACGTGCTGAATCCTCCTTATTTGTCTGCTGGATAATGGCCTGATTCATAATTTAAATAAGCAGCTGTGGAGATCTTTCCCTTGAACTATAAAAGGCAGGACATTGGCATTCCTTTCTTCTCACTTCAGAATTTAAATGCGTTCAGGGAAATAGTTTGGTGACATTCCTTGGAATGGAGGAGTCCTTTGTGTGCCCGGTGTCCCCAGGGGCATCACCCCTACCTGCTGCTCCCATCCTGCCTCCCCTGGCAGCCCCTGGCAGCCCTGGGCAGTTGGATCCCACGGGAATGGCCGGGGGTAGCTGCAATCCTGGGCCTTTCCCGAGGGCAGATCCAGGCTCCCATCCCAGTTCTGGCCCCTCTGGCTGGTGCTGCTGCCTGGTTGGGGCCCTGGAGGCTGTGCCAGGCACCCAGAGGCACCAGCCCAGCCAAGGAGCTGGGCCAGCAGGGCCAGCCATGCCAGCTGGCTCCAGCTGGAGTCCAGGGAAAACCATCCATTGCCCCATCCCACAGCATTCCAGGAGTCTGCAGGAGTCTGCTCCAGGAGGGGTTTGAATTCTTCCTACCCCTTGGAATTATTCCTACCCCTTCCTGTGTCTCAGTTCCTCACCTGCATCTGAAAAAAGCCAAACCCAAGCAGGGCTAAAAGGCTGGAGAAAATCGGGATTTATTCCTTCCAGCTCTGCTCTCCCCGTGCATCCCCACAGAATGCTCTGTGCTGGTGCTGTGAGGTGCTG
This sequence comes from Urocynchramus pylzowi, assembly GCA_013397555.1. Classification (NCBI taxonomy): domain Eukaryota; kingdom Metazoa; phylum Chordata; class Aves; order Passeriformes; family Fringillidae; genus Urocynchramus; species Urocynchramus pylzowi. The sequence goes on from VZRH01002011.1 coordinate 33,053, forward strand.
AGGGTGTCCTGCTGTCCCCCTGTGTGTCCCCAGCTGGCTCGATACACCAAGGAGGGTTTCCTGCACCTGGGGGCCCTGGGCACCACCACGCTGCTGCCCGACACGCGCTGCCTGGTGGACACGGGCAAGAGCCGCTTCCCGCAGCTGCTGGACTGTGACAAGGTCAAGAGCAGCCTCCACAAGCGCTGGAACTTCATCCAGGTGTGTCTGGGGCTGCCCTCTGCTGGGGCACAGCCCATGGGATGGCGTGGCACAAAGGGGAAGGGCGCCATGGCACAGCAAATTCCAGGTCCTGGGGCAGAGGGAGGAGGTTAAGGGGGGTCAGGGCAGCATTTCAGGGTGATTTCTAATCAAAATTTTCCTTTCTCATAGCAGAAAGGAGATCTGGTTATGTCTGATCTGCCAATGACTTCCAGATTCTTTTGTTTCTTGTGGATGAGGAGTGAAATTCTTTCAGACACTTTTGTCCCAAAGCAGAGTGTAAATAATTGTCTTGGTTTGAACAGACAGGTGTGTGCTGAGGAAGGCAGGAGCCTCCCCTGAAATGGAAAATGTAAACCCCCTCCCTCTGAATTATTATAACTTTGAAATTAAGGGGCTCTCAGGCAAAGATATGGGAATAGGAATAAAACAGCTCTTTATTAGGGAAGAAAATAAAAGTAAAATAAAAAATGCAGTAATACAAACCCACCCTGCCAGAGTCAGAACAGGCCCTGACCCCCTGTGGGTCAGGCTGGTGGCAGCAGGGCCATCCCAGGGTGGCTGCAGCCCTCCTGCAGTGCCAGCTGTGGCTCTGCTGGAGCAGGGATCCTGGACAAGGGGGGAGTTTTCCTCTGAAGCTCCAGGGCTGCTGGAGATGGGCCTGGGCTCCCTCTGGGAATGCAGGGGAGCAGAAAGTTGCTCCTCTGGGAATGCAGGGGGCAAAGGCTGCTGGGGTGTTCCCAAAGTCAGATTGGATCCAGGTAGGAATGCTTGGCTCCTCCCCTGGGCAGAGCCTCTCCCATGGGATGATGGAATTTGATCAGCCATGCAGGGACACTCAGTGGCCATGGACAGCAGAGATCTCCTGGAGGGAGGATTGGCTGTGGGAGAGATAAAGGAAACTGCCCAGTGAGCAGCAGAGAACTGCCCCAGCCCTGACAGATGGCAGTAGAACTCATCTTACAGGACAATAATACAGTTTACAGAAGGTCCCACTTCCCAGCAGCTGTGGGGTTTAAAGGTTACAGGTGTCCCTTGGGTGCTGTCAGGGACAGTGGGTGCTCACTCCATTTATCTGGGGAATTATTTTATTGTTTGCATTGCATTCCCACCCAGCTGAATGCCCCTTCCAGCAGTGCCTGGGGCTGCCCTCCTGGTCCTGGTTTGCTTCACAGGCAATTAATATCTTCATTTTTCCATCTTTCCCATCTCCCCTAACTGCAGAACGGAGCCATCCTGAACAAGGGCACGGGGCGATGCCTGGAGGTGGAGAACAGGGGCATGGCTGGCATTGACCTGATCCTCCGCAGCTGCACAGGGCAGAGGTGGACAATTAAAAACTTCATCAAGTAGAGGCTGGAAGAGTCAGGGGAGTCTGACTTGAGCCACAGCTGAGAGGACTGATCCGCCTGGACTCCTTTGGAAAGGCTGGAGTATCAACCAGAGCTTTATTTGTGTTCCTGGGGGAGGACCTGGGGGAGATGGGCATTTGTGGCTTTATTTCTACCATGAGTGAGTCTCCCCCAGCTGACCCCAGCTGTGTGCAGCTGGCTCAGAACTGCTGTTCCCTCTGGCCAGCTCTCCAAGAGGTGCCACATTCCCTGCTGGAGCAGTCTGGGAGCATTTACTGACAGGGAATTTCTGCTTTCCCACACAACTCCAAGCTTTCTCAAAGGGCTGGGGAGGTTTGCACCACAACCCTGGACAGACCTGCCTGACAAGTGTGGAAACTGAGGATCTTGGGAGAGGAAAAGGTTCCCAAGCCCCAAAGGAGCTGAGTTTGAAGGATGTGGTGTTTTGCTGGGTCCTTGTTCCCTTTTCCCTTTCCTGCTCCTGCATCCAGCAGCCCCTTCCCTGAGTTTTGGAGAAGCAAAACACCCCTCAGCAGCTCCCAGGGATTTTCCCAACCCTTAGTAACAGAAGTTACCCAAAACAATGCAGTGGAATAAACCCCCTGACCTCCCCTTGCCCCCCTCTCCATCACCCACACACTGCTGGCCAAGCCAGCACCTCCCTCCATGGAGACCCCAAAGGGGCTCCCTTGGCAATGACCTGGGATGTCTGCCTGCCCTTCTGGGTGACAGCAGGAATGTTCTCTGAGGCTTGAGCACCCCTGTCCTGCCTGGTCAGGGTCCTGCCTGCTCAGGCCTGGCCAAGGTACCCCCAGAGTCACTGCAGCCCTTCCTGGGCTGTGGAAGGGACAGGGAGGGAGGCCAAGGCACCAACAAATGGCAGCTTGGCTGAAATTCTTGGCCCTGAAGCCACTTCAGGCTTGTTGCTCTGGTGGAGGGATCTCACCTGATTTATTTTTGGCTCACACTAATCCTGGCTACCAAATCTTGGCTGCCAAATCCACCTGGGAGTCCTCTGCTTGGGGCCCTGCCTGGAGAAGGGAAACAGGATCCTGCAGAGTTGCTGTACGTGGGTGGACACAGGCTTTGCTCAGCAGGGAGGAGAAACCAGCCCATCTCCTGTCCTTCTCCCAGAATAATCCTCTTTGTGGCTGCCCTCTGGCTAGGGTGCACTAAAATAGATTAATATATGAGATGGATGTGTAAATATGTTTCCCAAGCTGGGATGTGCACAGAGTCCTTTGCTGCAGAGCACTCATGCCTGTCTTCCATTTGCATCAGGATGAAGCTCCCTGGATGTTTAACGAGCTGAATTTCCAATGCCATGCAGCAGGTTTATAACTGATGTTTTAGTAATTTATTGAACAGAAGCAGATCTATTTCATTGTTCCTTCTACAGCAACTAGCATCACCTAGGACTGATTGTTCATTTAGGCTTTACAAGGCTCCCTCAACCACTGGGGCTGTCTCTGATTTTTCCCCTGCCTTCCTTAATGAAGTAAAACCTCTTAGTTGTCCTGACCTGCAGAGTAGAGAGTCAATGTAGAATTTTGCTCTCTTTTTCGCTGTTGCATCATCCCTTGTGTAATAAATTTGAGCACTTCCAAACCCGAAATGACCACAGCTCTGTGGATGCATGAGCCAGCTCCCCTTGCCTTTGTTGCTGCCTTCTGAGAGAAGCAATTTCCTGGTGAAATGTCTCCAGGACATCCTGAGGGCTTTGAGACCCCACAGCTCTGGTCCAGCTGGTAAAACGCCCTTAAACTGAGCAAATATTGGAGGGGGAGACTGTGAGGGTCAGGGTAAGCAGCCAGACAGCCCCTGGATGCTGCCTGTGCTGTAATTCAGCCCAGCTCGAGCCCTGCAGTGCCCAGGGGGGCAGCACATGGCTTTGTCACATGTCACCGTGGTGGGGGGAGGTCCCCAGCCCCGTCTGCTCCCACAGCAGGACTGGATGGGATGTGTGGCTGCTCCTGGGCTCCATCCTGGCTGTGCTGAGCCCCTGTCCCAGTCCCTGGCCCTGTCCCAGTCCCTGCCTGTCCCTGCTCCCTCTGGGATGGCCGCGTGTCCCTGGTGCCAGTGCAGTCCCCGTGCCAGGGGGCACAGGACACCCGGGGACAGCACGAGGATCCTGCTGAGCTCTGGGATCCTTTGGAATGTTCAGGCTCAGGCCTGCCTTTCCTTCCTGCTCCAGAAGGAAAAGCAGCCCCTGACCCAGCACAAGGAAGGGAAGGTGGAGATGAACCCTGGGCTCCAGGACCCTCAGCGGGGGCAGAGCCCCGGGGAGGTGTTGGCCCCTTCTCCCTGCTCCAGCTTCCAAACCACTGGAAACAGGAGCAAAATCAGGCTGAAAAGTGAGAATTTCCTCTGCTGTTCTGTCCTGACACTGTTTGTGACTGCAGGGTGACCCCGGGAGAAATCTGTCTGAGATCTGGGTCTCGTTGTTGCATCTCGCTTATCTCTAATCATCTGTTAATTGCTTTAAGAAGTGATCTCCAAGTGATTCTTATTAAATATCTGGTTTGAGCCTTGCCTCTTGAGTGATTTTCAAAAGATTCTCGGCTGCTGAGATACAGAGGCAGTCATTCCTCTGCGTTACTCATTTAATAGAAAAGTGCTGCTGTTTAAATAAAACTTCCATTTTTAAAAGAAATGGAAATGAAGGAGAGATCAAGAGAGATGATGGGCACAGATTAACTCCCATTCCATCCATCCCTGCTGCTGTCTCACAAGGATAACAGTTACACACCACAAGCTGGAAGGAGATGTAATATGGCCAATGAAGCATCACTTGCACTCCTGAGCCCAGGCTGGCTGTCCCTAAATGTTCCTGACTGTCACCTGGAGCTCGGGGCACTCCTTGAGCCCATTCCTTCCACCCGTGTTCTCCTGAGCACAGGGGTGGTGCTCTCCTGGCTGGAGGGAAGGGTCTCTGTGGGGGCACCAAAGGGAGCAGCAGCTCCTCCCCCGGGCTGGGCACAGCAGGTGAGGGCACCCAGGTGAGTGTCCCTGGGCAGGGGCACACCCAGCCCCTGCTGGGCTCTGGAGCCACAGGGCTCTTGGAGGATGGCACAGGATGGAAACCTGAGCCCTTCCCACCCTCAGGGCTTTCCCAGAGCCAGATCAGTGTTGGAAAATGGTTCAATCAGCTTCAGAGCAGATGGAATCATGGAATCCCAGAATGGTTTGGGTTGGAGGGACCTTAAAGCCCATCCAGTTCCTTTCCACTGTGCCAGGCTGCTCCCAGCCCCAGTGTCCAGCCTGGCCTTGGGCACTGCCAGGGATCCAGGGGCAGCCCCAGCTGCTCTGGGCACCCTGTGCCAGGGCCTGCCCACCCTCCCAGGGAACAATTCCTAATTCCCAATATCCCATCCATCCCTGCCCTCTGGCAGTGGAAGCCATTCCCTGTGTCCTGTCCCTCCATCCCTTGTCCCCAGTCCTTCTCCACCTTTCCTGCAGGCTCCCTTCAGGCCCTGCAAGGTCACAATTCATTCCCCCCAAAGCTTCTCCTCTCCAGGTGAACATTCCCAGCTGTGCCAGCCTTTCCTCCCAGCAGAGCTGCTCCATCCCTCTGCTCATCCTGGAGCCTCCTCTGGGCTCCTCCAGCAGCTCCAGGTGCTGCTTGTGCTGGGCCCAGGGCTGGGCTCTCAGCTGAGCACAGGGGCAGAACCCCAATCCCTCCCCTGCTGCCCACACTGGGGGTTCAGGGCTGGGCCATGTCCAGTGTCACCCACAGCAACCCCAGGGCCTTCTCTCAGGGCTGCTCCAGCTGCTCATCCCAGCCTGGATGGATCCTGGGGGCTGCCCCAACTTGAACTTGGCCTTGTTAAACTTCCTGAGATTCCCAAGGGCCACTCCTGGAGCTGTCCAGGTCCCTCTGGATGGCCCCATCCTCCAGGAGTGTCACTGCACCCTCAGCTTGGTGTCACCTGCTGAGGGTGCCCGTGATGCCTTCGTGTGTCATTGATGAAGATATTTAAATACCACTGGCCCCAAACCTGACCCTGAGGACACCACTGGCCACTGATGTCCAGCAGGACTCTGAGCCATTGACCACCACCCTCTGGAGGCAGCAGGGACTCCTCCTCTGCAGGAGCTTGGTGCTGCCTGGGGCAGAGAGCAGAACATCCAGAAGGTTCTCTCTAAGCCCTCAGATCACACAAAACTCTCATTTCAGTGCTGGAAGTTGAACTCAGGGGCTCCCAGTGGCAAAGCCTCTGCTTGGGCATGGAGCAATCTGGGCACTGATCCACTGCTAATGGCCATGGAGCTGAGCACTCCAGGGTGGAATGGGGCACTGGGAACTCTGCAGCTCCTCCTCACAGATGGGAAGCCATCCTTGCTTGGTTGGCACTGGGAAAAGCATCTGTGGCCATCAGGAGTCTCAGCTGGATTTCCAAGGACAGTGGGATGAATTCACAGAATCCCAGAATCACTGGGTTGGAAGAGACCTTCAAGATCATCGAGTCAGACCCAGCCCCAACACCTCAGCTAAACCCTGGCACCCAGTGCCACATCCAGGCTTGTTTTAAACACCCCCAGGGATGGTGACTCCACCACCTCCCTGGGCAGCCATTCCAGAACTTTATCACTCTTTCAGTGATAAACTTTTTCCTAATATCCAACCTATATTTCCCTTGATGAAGGACTGAGGCCTCTCCCCTGGCACTGCCAAACTTAAACAATCCTTTAAACATCAGAAAGGCTTTGGGCTGCTTTAGGGGCAGAAATAAACCCTTCCAGCTGAGAAATGTGGGGGGCTGAGCTAATTTTACTGCAAGGTCAAGATCTTGTGGGGTGGCTGATCCTGAGAGTTGGGGGCAGGTGGTTCCTGGAATCATTGTTCTTGTGAATCAAAAAATTCCCCAAATCAGTGATGGCTTTAAGTGCAGGCAGCAGCCACACAACCCCCTGAGGCCAGGGGAGCTCCTCAGCTCCCTCAGGAGTTCAGGGAAGTTCCCACTGCTGGGTTGGGAATCTTGGCTGTGCCTTTGACAGCAACACAACCAAATAAAATCACAGCAGAAATGAGGAGCTCCAGAGCCCTGCAATGTCCACCCATCCAGGAAACCCTGTCGGGAGCACGTGGCTCCAGTGTCACATCCCAGAGGATGAGTGTGACAAGCACTGCCCATCTCAGCCACTCCTCACCCTGGGAAGGGCTCAGGTGGGGATTTATGGCAGGGAAAAGGGGCAGTGCCCATTTCCTGCTGGTTTGGGTGACTCCTGCAAACCCAGCTGGGAATTTGGCCAGGATGCTTTGGATCCACCTGGAGCTGAGCTTGGCTGTGCTCAGGGCAGTGAGAAAGGAACAACCTGGGGAGTGGCTCCAGGGGCTCCTGCAGTGCCAGATATTCCTTTTGGGATATTCCTTCAGGGCTCACTGTCTGGAGCAGCCACCCTGCTCCTCTGTGTCAAGGGTTGTTCCTCCAACAGAAGGCAAAGAGAGAGAGAGATGGGATAACCCTGGGAGCTGTCCACAGGAGGAATTCTTGTTGCAATCCCACCTGGTGTCTCGGAGGTGTGAGGGGTAAGAGCTCTCCAAATGTCTTTCCTGGCTGTTGTAATCCCAGGTTTTATTGTTATGGGCAAGAACCCAGGCAGGAATTAATTCCTGATTGGCTCTTGGAAATCCAAGCCTGGGGGGACGTGATCCAGAGGGGCACAAGGGGCTGAGCTGAGCTGAGCTGCACTCAGCACCAGATCAGTGGCAGCAGCTGAATTTTGGGAGTGGAAGAGCCACCACAGGGATCCTTCCAGCCTCCTGAGCTCCCACGAGGAGCTGGGTTGTTTCCTGCAGGGTTCCCCACCATGGAAAAAGTGCCTGAAGCCTCATCCTTGGAAAACTGGCCTAGGAATGCAGCTCTGGGTGGCAGGACAGAGCCCAGGGATCCTTGGCAGTGCAGGAGCTTCCCAAGGCTGTGGAGATGCTGAGCTGGGAGAGCTGTGGTGGGCATGGCCTTGGCTGGCTCTGGAGAGCACCCAGCTGCTCCCAGCCACCCTCCATGGCATGGCAGGGGGAGAAAATCACATGGAAAATTCCTGGGGCAGGAGAGGGCACTCACCAGGCACCACCACGGGCAGGACACCGATTTGGGGAACAATTTGATTAATTACAATTACAAAGGGGATGGGTGGTGAGAGGCAAAGTGAAACCCCAGCAGCCCTGTTGGCCAGGCTCACCCTCACCCAGCCATTCCCAGCTCTGTCCTTCCAGGTGCTGCAGGAGGATGGGATGGGCTTGGTCCATCCCACTCTGCCTATGGATCCTTCCTCACGAGTTCCCCCTGTGCCACCCTGGGGTCCCTCTCATGGGATAAAGTCCTCCAGGAGCTGCTCCAGCGTGGATCCCCCATGGGCCACAGCTCCTGAAAGAGCTCCAGGGGGGTTCTCCAGGGGCTGCAGCTTCCCCTGGGGCATCTCCCCCTGCTCCAGGGGGGTTCTCCAGGGGCTGCAGTTTCCCCTGGGGCATCTCCCTCTGCTCCAGGGGGGTTCTCCAGGGGCTGCAGCTTCCCCTGGGGCATCTCCCTCTGCTCCAGGNGCTCCAGGTGGGTTCTCCAGGGGCTGCAGTTTCCCCTGGGGCATCTCCCTCTGCTCCAGGGGGGTTCTCCAGGGGCTGCAGCTTCCCCTGGGGCATCTCCCTCTGCTCCAGGGGGTCTCTCCAGGGGCTGCCAGGGGTCTCTGCTCCCCTCTGGGTCTCGAGGGGCTGCAGGGGCCCAGCTGCTCCATGGAATCTTGGGGGAATCTCTGCCCCTGGAGCAGCTCCTGCCCTGCTCTTGTCCCTGCTGGGCTGGTTTTCACCCACGTCCCTCCCTCCCCTCTCCCACAGCAGCTGCACAGTGATTTTCACCCTTTCTGGGAGGTGTTACCCCAGAGGTGGCAGCAGATCCAGTGCTGGCCTTGGCCCTGGCATGGCTGCTTTGGAGCCAGCTGGAGCCCAAACTCACACTGGGAGGAGGGAAAGGACAGGACAGCTCAGCCTGGAGAGGGAGGGAGGGAGGGATCACCGTGGAGAGGAGGGGTCGATATGGGAAAGAGGGATCACTGTGGAAAAGAGGGATCGTTATGGAGAGGAGGGATCACTGTGGAGAGGAGGGATCACTGTGGAGAGGAGGGATCACTGGAGAAGAGGGATCACTGTGGAGAAGAGGGATCACTGTGGAGAAGAGGGATCACTGTGGAGAGGAGGGGTCGATATGGGAAAGAGGGATCACTGTGGAAAAGAGTGGAGGGATCGTTGTGGAAAGGAGGGATTGTTATGGAGAGGAGGGATCATGATGGAATGGAGAATGGAGGGATCATGATGGAAAGGAGGGATCATGATGGAATGGAGAATGGAGGGATCATGATGGAAAGGAGGGATCATGATGGAAAGGAGGGATCATGATGGAAAGGAGGGCTCCTTGTGCCGTTTCTTGCCCAGCTCGGAGCATGGGAGGGTGCTCCCCCTCGGAGGGGTCTCCTGGGCAGCGCTGTCTCCTCTCCAGCAGCCTGGGCGGGCAGGGGCCAGCCCCAGCGGGGCTCTGCTGTGCCCTGCTCCCTCTGCCCCCTCCCGTGCCCTCCCAGCCCGGGGCGGTGCTGGCAGTGAGAGCCAGCCCAGGAGCCGTGCATGCCCCGGGTCAGCCCCGCGCTCAGCTTTGCCCCTCGCCCAGGGTCAGCTCCCAGGGACCCTCACTCCCTTCATGTTCCCACTTTGGTGCTATTTTTGTTCCTCTTCCCCTCTGTCTTCAGTGCTGTCTTGTCTCAGTTTTGTGTCTTGGGCTGCCTCACATCCCCTCTTTGTTCTCTGCAGGAGTTTGCCCCATCCCTGTCCCCTCTTGCTCCTTTATTCTCTGTGTGTTTTTCTTTGTTTGCTCCTTTTCCTTTGTTATTCCTTTTGATTGCTTATTTCCACTTCAGGTTTGTTTTTTTTTTTCACTCTCTCTCATTCTTTCCTGTTTCATCTCTCTTCTTCTTTTCCTCTTGCTTTGTTTTCCCCTTATTCTTGTTCTCTCTCCTGATGGTTTTGTTCTTTGTGTGTGTTTGGATTCCTTCCCTCCTGCTTTCCTCCCCGAGTTCTCATTTTTGGGTGGGAAACCAGCCTTTGATTAAATTTTAATCGAAGTCCCTAAAATCCAAATCCAAATCCTTTTTTTTCTCTCTCTTTTTATTGCTAAGAAGAGACATTAGCACAGCTCGTGACAGCAACTGGTGCCTGTCCTGCTGCAGTGCCTTGGCACAGGCTGGCAATGGGGATGCCATGGCCAAAGCCATGGGTTTTCCAGATTCCAAGACCTCCCTGCCATGGGTAGGGGCAGACAATGGGTGGATCCTGGTTTCAAGCAGCAGAAATCCCTGGTGCTTGGGGACAGGTCTCTCCGAGGTGTGGGATGAGCCTGTGAGGGTCTGGATCACCCATGGGTATCCAGGGGGCAAAGGGATGAGATGGGACAAAGTGGATCTCAGGAACCTGGATTTGCTACAGGCTGGGATTGTCTCTTTTTCTAATAAGGAAAACAAACAAACAAACAAA